>JABUQX010138135.1:0-40521 GCA_015478945.1 Trachelipus rathkii | reverse complement strand
TTTTATTTATAAACAGAGTTTTCACAACTAGATGAAACATTTGGTTATATAAAACAAATATTAAATTTCCATTAAAAAACGTCATTAAGACACCTAAAACTGATAAATAAATTCCTTTTCTATTTTTTAAATTGATTTCAATGAAACACATTATTTTTTCAAACTCTTGAAGATACTGTTAAATTGACGTTTTGTAATGATATTTCAATATTTGTTTTTATATTGAAATTTAGGAAAAATCGTACTTTTAAGAATTCTAAATTTGTAATGTGAAAATTTAAGAAAAAGCGTAATTTTAGAAGTTAAAATTTTTTATTAAAACAGGTTTTCACAACTAATGAAATATTTGGTATATAAAAACAAATATTGAAATTTCATTAAAAAACGTCAATTTAAGACACCTAAAACTATTAATAAATTCACTTTTCTGCTTTTTGAAATTGCATTTCAATGAAACACATTATTTTTTCAAATGCTGAAAATACCGTTAAAAACTCAATTTTAAGATTTACCAAATAATTTCAAATGTTGAAATTTAGGTAAAATCGTACTTTTAAGAGTTCTAAATTTGTAATGTGAAAATTTAAGAAAAAGCGTAATTTTAGAAGTTAAAACTTTTTATTAAAACAGGTTTTCACAACTAATGAAATATTTGGTATATAAAAACAAATATTGAAATTTCATTAAAAAAACGTCAATTTAAGACACCTAAAACTATTAACAAAATTCGCTTTTCTGCTTTTTGAAATTGCATTTCAATGAAACATTTTTTTTCAAATGCTAAAAATCCCGTTAAAAACTCATTTTTAAGAAATACCAAATAGTTTCAAATGTTGAAATTTAGGAAAAATCGTACTTTTAAGAGTTCTAAATTTGTAATGTGAAAATTTAAGAAAAAGCGTAATTTTAGAGGTAAAAATTTTTTTATTAAAACAGGTTTTCACAACTAATGAAATATTTGGTATATAAAAACAAATATTGAAATTTCATTAAAAAACGTCAATTTAAGACACCTAAAACTATTAATAAATTCACTTTTCTGCTTTTGAAATTGCATTTCAATGAAACACATTATTTTTTTCAAATGCTAAAAATATCGTTAAAAAACTCAATTTTAAGGATTTACCAAATGAATTTCAAAGGTGAAATTATAGGTAAAAATCTACTTTAAGAGTTCTAATGTAATGTTAAAAATTAAGAAAAAAGTAACTTTAGAAGTTACATTTTTATTAAAACATTTTTTCACACTAATGAATATTTGGTATATAAAAACAAATGATTTGAAATTCATTAAAAAACGGTCAATAGAAGATACCAATACTATTAAACAAATTCGCTTGGTCTGCTTTGAATTGCATTCAATGAAACACCATTATTTTTTCAAATGCTAAAAATCCCGTTAAAAAGCTCAATTAAAAATACAAATAATTTCAAAATGTTGAAATTTTAGAAAACCGTACTTTTAAGAGTCTATTTTGTAATGTTGAAAATTAAGAAAAATCGTATTTTAGGAAGTAAATCTTTTTATTGAAAACAGGTTTTTACATCAATGAAAATATTTGTTATAAAAACAAATATTAATAATTTTTCATTTTAAAAAAACGTCAATTTACGACACATAAAACTATTACAAATTTTGCTTTTCTGCTTTTGGAAATTGCATTTCAATGAAACACATCATTTTTCAAATTTTGAACAATTCACCGTAAAAAACTCATTTTAAGAATTACCAATAATTTCAAATGTTGAATTTAGGAAAAAACAATCTACTTTAAGAGTTCTAAATTGTAATGTGAAAATTTAAGAAAAAGCGTAATTTTAGAAGTTAAAATTTTTTATTAAAACAGGTTTTCACAACTAATGAAATATTTGGTATATAAAAACAAATATTGAAATTTCATTAAAAAAACGTCAATTTAAGACACCTGAAAAAACTATTAACAAATTCGCCTTTTCTGCTTTTTGAATTGGCATTTCAAAGAAAACACATCATTTTTTCAAATGCTGAAATACCGTTAAAAAACTCTATTTTAAGATATTACCAAATAATTTCAAAGTTGAAATTTTAGGAAAAATCGTAGCTTAAGATCCTAGTTTTTTATTGTGAAAATTAGAAAGAACGTAATTTAGAAGTTAAAATTTTTTATTTAAACAGGTTTTTCACTACTAATGAAATATTTGCTATATATAAAACCAAATATTGAAATGTTTCATTAAAAAAACGTCAATGTAAGACAACTAAAACTATTAACAAATTGGCTTTCTGCTTTTGAAGTTGCATTCAATGAAACACATTATTTTTTCTAATGCTGAAAATACCGTTAAAAACTCAATTTTAAGATTTACCAAATAATTTCAAATGTTGAAATTTAGGAAAAATCGTACTTTTAAGAGTTCTAAATTAACGTTGAAAATTAAGAAAAAGAGTAACTTTAGACAGTTTAAATTTTTTTATTAAAACAGGGTTTCACAACTAATGAAAGTATTTAGTATAATGGGTATCAGATTGAAAATTTCATTAAAAAACTGTGAATTAAAGATACTTAAACTTATAACAAATTCGCTTTTGCTTTTTTGAAATTGCATTTTCAATGAAACAAATTTATTTTTTCAAATGGCTGAAAATACCGTTAGAAAACTCAATTTTAATATTACCCAAATAATTTCAAATCGTTGAAATAGGAAAAACGTACTTTTAGAGTTCTAAATTTGTAATGTGAAAAAAATTTAACAAAAAGAGTAACTTTAGAAGTTAAAATTTTTTAGTTAAACAGGTTTTTCACTACTAATGAAATATTTGGTTATATAAAAGACAAATATTGAAAATTTCATTAAAAAAACGCCAATTTACGACACCTAAACTATTAACAAAAATCGCTTTCTGCTTTTTGAAATTGCATTTCAATGAAACACATTATTTTTTCAAATGCTGAAAATACCGTTAAAAACTCAATTTTAAGATTTACCAAAAAATTCAAATGTGAAATTTAGAAAAAAACCGTACTTTAAGAGTCCTATTTTGTATTGTGAAAATTTAAGTTAAGAAAAAGCTAATTTTAGAAGTTAAAATTTTTTATTGTAAAGGTTTTCACTACTAATTGAAATATTTGTATAAAAACAATATTGAAATTTCATAAAAAACGTCAATTTAAGACAACTAAAAACTATTAACAAATTCGCTTTTTGTTTGTTGAAGTTGCCTTTCTATTTATCACAAGGAGTGTGTTTTCAAATGTAAAAAATCCCTTTAAAAAACTCAATTTTAAGAATTACCAATAATTTCAAATGTTGAAAATTTAGGAAAAAATCTACTGTTTAAGAGTTCTAAATTTGTTATGTGAAAATTGAAGAAAAGAGTAATTTAGAAGTTAAATTTTTTTATTAAACAGGTTTTCCACAACTAATGAATATTGGTATATAAAAACAAATATTGTAAATTTCATTTAAAAACGTGAAGTTTGAAGACACCTTAAAACTATTAACAAATTTCGCTTTCTGCTTTTGAAATGCATTTCAAATGCAAACACATTTTTTTTTTCAGAATGCTTAAAAAAACCGTTAAAACTCAATTTTAAAGTATTACACCAAATAATTTCAAATGTTGAAATTTAGGAAAAATCGTACTTTTAAGAGTTCTAAATTTGTAATGTGAAAATTTAAGAAAAAGAGTAACTTTAGAAGTATAAATTCTCATTTGAATCATGTTTTACCCTACACTGAAATATTGGTATATAAAAACAAAATATGAAATTCATAAAAAAAAAAAATTAAGACACCTAAAATATTAACAAATTTCGCTTTTCTGCTTTTTGAAATTCCATTTTCAATGAAACACATTTATTTTTTCAAAGCTGAAAATACCGCGTTAAAAACTCAAGTTTAAGATATTACCAAATAATTCAAATGTTGAAAATTTAGGAAAATCGTACTTTTAAGAGTCCTATTTTTGGTATTGTTGAAAATTTAAGAAAAAGCTAATTTTAGAAGTTAAAATTTTTTATTAAAACAGGTTTTCACAACTAATGAAATATTTGGTATATAAAAACAAATATTGAAATTTCATTAAAAAACGTCAATTTAAGACACCTAAAACTATTAACAAATTGGCTTTTCTGCTTTTTGAAATTGCATTTCAATAAAACACATTATTTTTTCCAAATTCTAAAATTCCCGTTAAAAACTCAATTTTAAGGAATTTACAAATATATATTTCAATGTTAAATTTAGGAAAAAATCGTACTTTTTAGAGTTCTTAATAAAAATGTAAAATTTAAAGAAAAAGCGTAATTTTAGAAGTTTAAAATTTTTTATTTAAAACGGTTTCATCAAATGAAATATTGGTAATAAAAACAAATATTGAAATTTCATTAATAAACGTCAATTTAAGACACCTGAAACTATTAACAAATTCTTTTTTCTGGTTTTTGAAATTGCATTTCAATGAAACACATATTTTTTTTCAAATGCTGAAAATACCGTTAAAAACTCAATTTTAAGACTTCCCAAATGATTTTAACTGTGGAATTTCGGAAAAATCTTACTTTTAGAGAGTTCTAAATTTTAATGTCGAAAGAATTTAAGAAACAAGCCGTAATTTTTAGAAGTTAAATTTTTATTCAAACAGGTTTTCACATCAACACAATATTTGGTAATAAAAAAAACAAATATTGAAATTCATTAGAAAACTTCCATTTTTAAAACAAATAAAACTAACAAAAAAAAACAATCTGCACTTTGAAATTTGCATTTCAATGAAAACACATTATTTTTTAAAATGCTGAAAAATACCGTAAAAACTCAATTTTAAATTACAAATAAATTTCAAATTGTTGAAATTTAGGAAAATCCGTACTTTTAAGAGTCCTATTCTTGTATTGTGAAAATTTAAGAAAAGCGTAATTTTAGGTTTAAATTTTTGATTAAAACAGGTTTTTCACTACTAATGAAATATTTGGTATATAAAAACAAATATTGAAATTTCATTAAAAAACGTCAATTTAAGACACCTAAAACTATTAATAAATTCACTTTTCTGCTTTTTGAAATTGCATTTCAATGAACACATTACTTTTTCAAATGCTGAAAATCCCGTAAAAACTCAATTTTAAGATTTACCAATAATTCAATGTTGAAATGTTAGCAAAATTCGTAGTTTTAAGTTTCTAAATTGTGTAATGTGAAAATTTAAGAAAAAGCCGTAATTTTAAGTTAAATTTTAGTAAACAGGTTTTAACTACTAATGAAATATTGTATATAAAAAACAAATATTGAAATTTCAATAAAAACGTCAATTTAAGACACCAATAAACTATTAACAAATTCGCTTTTCTGCTTTTGAAATTGCATTTCAATGAAACACATATTTTCAAAAATGCCAAATACGTTAAAAACTCAATTTTAAGATTACCAAATAATTTCAAAATGTTAAATTAGGAAAATCATACTTTTAAAGTTCTAAATTGTAATGTAAAATTGTAAGAAAAAGCGTAATTTTAGAAGTTAAAATTTTTTATTAAAACAGGTTTTCACAACTAATAAAATATTTGGTATATAAAAACAAATCTTGAAATTTCATTAAAAAACGTCAATTTAAGACACCTAAAGACTATTAACTAAATTCACTTTTCTGCTTTTGAAAATTGCATTTCAATGAAAACACATTATTTTCAAATGCTGAAAAAAACCGTGGAAAAAAAACTCAATTTAAAGATTTACCCAAATATTTCCAAATGTTAAATGTGGAAAAATCCGTACTTTTAGGAGTCTAAATTTGTAATGTGAAAATTTTGGAGAAGAAGCGTAATTTAGAAGTTAAAAATTTTTTTTTAAAACAGGTTTTCACAACTAATGAAATATCAGGTATATAAAAACAAATATTGTGAAAATTTCATTAAAAAAAGTCAATTTAAGACACCAAAACTATTAATAAATTCACTTTTCTGCTTTTGAAATTGCATTAATAAAACACATTATTTTTTTCAAATGCAAAAACCGATAAAAAACTCAATTTTAAGATTTACCAAATTAATTCACAAATGTGGAAATTTATGAAAAATCGTACTTTAAAATTCTAAATTTGTAATGTGTGAAAACTTTGAAAAAGCGTTAATTTTAGAAGTTAAAATTTTTTTTTTAAAACATGGTTTTCACAACTAATAAATATTTTGTACTATAAAAAAACAAAAAAAAATTCAAAAAAAAATGTCAATTTAAGACACTAAAACTATTAATAAATTCACTTTTCTGCTTTTATGAAATTGCATTTCAAGAAACACATTATTTTTTTTCAAGTGCGTGAAAACACGCACACGGAGTAATTTTAAGTTTACAAATTATTAGTAAAATAATTTGACAAAATCTACTTTTAGGAGTTCTAAAAATTTGTAATGTTTAAAAGAAATATGCCTATATGGAATAAGCGTATAAAATTTTTATTAAAAACAGGTTGGCACAATAAGAAAATTTGTATATTTAAAACAAATATTCTAAAATTTCATTAAAAAACGTCATTTAAGACACCTAAAACAATTAATAATTCACTTTCTGCTTTTTGAAATTGCATTTCAATGAAACCACATATTTTTTCAAAGCGCTAAAATACCCGGTTTAAAAACTCATTTTAAATTTACCAAATAATTCAAAAGTTGAAATTTAGGAAAAATCGTACTTTTTAAGAGTCTAAATTTTAATGTGAAAATTGTCAGAAATGGTAATTTTATAAAAGTTTAAAATTTTTATAAAATTACTTTTAAAACTAATAAATATTTGGTATATAAAAAACAAATATGAAAATTCATTAAAAAACGTCAAATTTTAAGACAGCTAAACTAATTACAAATCACTTTGTCTGCTTTTGTGAAATTGCATTTCAGAAACACAGTTATGTTTTCAATGCTTGAAGAATTACCGTTAAAACTCAATTTTTAGATTTACAAAATAATTCAAATGTTTTGAATTTAGGAAAAATCGTACTTTTAAAGTATAGTGCTAAATTTGTAATGGAAAATCTGCAGCAGCGTTAATTTTAAAAAAATAAATGTTGTTTTATAAAACGAGTTTCACAACTAATAAATATTTGGTATATATATATTAAAATTTCATGAAATTTCATTAAAAAACGGTACATTCTAAGACACCTAAAACTATTAAAAAAATCACGTTTCTGCTTTTTGAAATTGCATCAATGAAACACATTATTTTTTTCAATACGGCTGAAAATACCGTAAAAAACCAATTGTTAAAACTACCAATCTATGTTTCAAATGTTGAACTCCAGGACAACCACACCACTTTTAAGAGTTCTTAATTGTAATGTGATAAATTTCAAGAAAAAGAGACGCAATTTAGAGAAATTACACAATTTTTCCTTATTTTAAAAAACAGGAATATATCAAACACATACTGACCAAAATCTTGCGGTATATAAAAGCTAAAATATAATTCATTTAAAAAATCGTCAATTTTAAGACACTAAAACTATTAGAATGCACTTCTGCTTTGATAATTTAGCACTCCTTCAAGGAACACATATTTTTTCACCAATAGCTGAAAACATCACTCTCCAAAAAACTCAATTTTAACCACTCCTCCTACCAAGATAATTTCAAATTTGAAATTAGGAAAAATAACGTTACTTTTAAGAGCCCAAATTGTAAACTCGTGAATAATCTAAGAAATAAAGCGTTGAACTCTTAGAAAGCCTCCTAAAAATTTTTATTAAAACAGTTTTTCACAACAATAATGAAATATTTGGTATAGGAAAACAAATATTGAAATTTCAATTAAAAAACGTCAATTTATAGACACTTCAACAAAACTTCACATCAAATTCTTTCGATACGCAATTTAAGAAATTGCATTTCAATGAAAACATTATATTTATCTAAATGCATCGAAAATACCGTTTAACCACCAACTGTCAACCTTTTTAGAGCTTAAGATATCAAATCAGATTTGCGGATTTTAGAAATAAAAGAGGTTAAAGCTCTGTCAATTGTGTAATGTGAAAATTAAGAAAAAAGCGTAATTTCTTACGCAAGTTAAAAAATTTATTTAATTAAAACAGGTTTTCACACTAATGAAATATTTGGTATATAAAATAAAAAAAATTTTGAAAATTTCATTCTCAAAAGGGCTCGAACCTTCGACTTTACTACCTCAAACCACTCATGATAATAAATTCGCTCCTTTCTGCTTTTTGAAATTGGTATTTAACAATGATGAAACAGCATTATTTTTTTCAAATGTCTGAACAATTCCGTTAAATACTCAATTTAAGATTTTTACTCAAATATTCTTTCAAATGTTGAAATTTTTGGAAAAATCGTTACTCTTAACCAGTTCCTAGACACTTGATTTAATGTGAAAATATATATAATAATAATGCGTAATTTCCTTACAATAGTTTAAAAATTTAAATAATATAAACAGTTTTCATAACTAATCAAACCGATTATACAGAAGTAATTATAAAAAACATAAAAATTTCACATCGATTCGCAAACAATTCTCATTCACAAACATCAATTTTAAGACCTAACACTCATGAATAAATTTCACTTTTTCTGCCTCTCTTTGAAATTGTGGCAGTGTTCAGATCGAAACCGATTATTCCTTTCAAATAGCTGCACCACCAATATCCGTACCACACAACTCAATTTAAAGAGTTTAGCACGCCAACTAATTTCAACACTGTTAAAAATTTAGGAAACCACACCATCGCTTCTTTAAGAGCTTCTACGAATTGTAATGGTGAAATATTTAGAAATCAAATGACGTAATTTTACGACGATATAAATTCTGATTCTCCATACCAACAAGTTTTCACAACTAGATAAACTCCACTTTCACGCGCCACCTATATAAAACAAAGTATATTCGAATAATTCATTACAAAAAGACCGTCAATTAAGAAACCTAAAAACTATTAACAAAATTCGCCTTTTCTGCTTTTTGAAGTCATCTGCATTCAATGAAACACTGTTATGTTTCAAATGCTGAAAATACCGTAAAAACGCCCAATTTTAGAATTACAAATTATATTCAAATGTTTGAAAATTATAGGAGCGAAATTCGATACTTGTAAGCGTTTCTAAATTGTAGATGTGAAAAAAAATAAAAGGAAATAAGTAAGTAATTTAGAAGTAAATTTTTTTCATGTAAAACAGGTTTTAAACACACGTACAAATATTTGGATATATAAAAACATAATATTTAAAATTTTATATAAAAAACGTCAATTTTAAACTACCTGAAACTAGTTAACAATTCGCATTTTCTGCTTTTTGAAAGTTGTCATTGTCAATGAAACACTAAATCATTTTTTCTATAATGCTGAAATACCTTTAAAAATTCAATTTTAAGAAATATATCAAATAATTTCAAATGTAATAATTTAAAAATCGTACTTTAATGAGTTCTAAATTTGTAATACGAAAATTTAAGAAAAGCGAATGTTAGAAGTTTTTAAATATTTTTAAATTATTATATTATCGAGCTTAGTCGACTACTTTATATTGAATAATATTTGTATATAGTATAGAATATTCAAATATGAAATTCCATTAAGAAAAACCGTCAATTAAAACATCCTAAAAACTGATTATAACAAATTCGCTTGCTGCTTGTATAAATTTTATTTCATATTATAGGGCTATTCTTTCAAAATCTTCATTCACACTGAATCCACCAGAATTAAAGAAATTCAAATAATTTGCCAAACTCGGTGAATGAAAATATGTAATTCTAAGAGTGCTACGAATATCTTAATTTGTTACCCATAAAAGGAAAGCATAATTTTAGTTAAGTTAAAACTTTATATATTATTTCTATTGAGTAATGAAATAATAATGTATAAAAAACATAATATAAAATTCATTAAAAAACTCAATTTAAGAACCTAAAACTATTAATATATATTCCTTTTCTTGGGATATATCACGATTATATATTATCGTTATATTATTCATTGAATCTTAGTATTTTCTCCCTGCTTTATATTACAAATATATTTGTACATTCTTTAGATATGGTCCACAAGAAATGTAATTTTACTCTCGTAAAATTCAAGAAAGAAACCTCACTTGAAACTCTGTACGACCAACGTACATTTTTTAGAATTTACAGTCGCACATACACATAGTTCAACCTAATGAAATTTATTGGTTTATTATTAATAAAACAATTATATTTGAAATTTCTTATTAGAAGAAACGTCAATTTCAAGAATCCTAAATTTATTTATTTCATATATTCTGCTTTTTTTCCTATTTATCTTTTAGAGATGCCATTTCTCCATATGTAAAACGGTATTTTTTGCAATGCTGAAAACATAGTTTTAAAAACTTTCCATCTATAATCATGGACAGCAGAATCTCGTAGTTATTTTGTTTGAATTAGTACATATTTGTTTATCTTTAAGAGTTGCTTAAATGTGATTAATATGTGAATATATATATATTAATTATGAAATATTGTGTCTGAATATTATATAAGTTATATTTATATTTTAATACTATATTCTATATATTATATTTTTATATAAATATCATAATATTGCAAACTTCTTTTCTGATGGTTATAATGTTCTTGACACTCCTGAAGTACTTCTATAACTATAAGTCGTCTTTTCTGCTTTTGTTGAAATTTGCATTTCAATGGAAACACGCTAATCTGAATGTTTTCATAGTTATTATTATACCTGTTAATAGTCAATTTAAGAATTATTCAAATTATATATTTTCATAATTTGAAATTTAGGAAAATCTGTACTTTTAAGAGTTCTAAATTTATAATATGAAAATTTAAGAAAATATGATTCGTAATTTTTAGAAATATTAAAATAAATTTTTAATTAAAACAGTCTTCTACTACTAATGAAATATTTTGTATATAAAACAAATATTGAAATTTCATTAAAAAACGTCCAATTTAAAAACAACCTTAAAACTTTATTAACAAATTCGCTTTCGCTTTTTTTAAATTGCATCAATGATAACACATTATCTTTTTCAAATGGTAAATACCTTTAAAAACTCAATTTTAAGAATAATCAAATAATATAATGTTGAAAATTTAGGAAAAATCGTACTTTTAAGAGTTTGAATGTTAAGTGCTGAAAAATTAAGAAAAGCTAATTGTAGAGTTCAAAACCTTGGATTTATTATAAACAGGTTTCTCTCACATATTACTAATATCGTCGAAATCTTCAAAACTTTCGATACTTTCTTCACTCCTAATCTTTCTTTAAGCCTATGAAAACTTGTTATTTTACCAAATTCGCTTTTTCTTTGCTTTTTTGATGACCTTGCACCCTCAGATGAAAATCATTATTTTTTGCAAATGCTTAAAAATCCCGTAAAACTCAAATTTTAAGACGAGATTAATTACCAAATAAGTTTCAAAGTTGAACATTAGGGAGGCGCTGCGTTACTTGAAGCATTCGTCTAAAAGAATTTTACATGGTGATATAGTTAAGAAAAAGGATTAACTTAGTAAGTTAAAATCTCTTAATTGTCAACATTTTTCCACATCATAATGAAATTATGTTTGTATATCATAAAAACGGAAATATTTTAGATAGTTTCATTTAAAAAACGCAATTAAAGATCACCTTAAACATAAACCTTGCTTGTTTTGATATATTAAGAATTTCAATAAACACATTATTTTTCAAATGCTAAAAAATCCCGTTAAAAGTCATAAGATTTTAAGAAATTATCCAAAATTTCATTAAGTGGACAGGAACGAAATAAACCGTACTTTTAATGGTCTATTTGTATAATGTGAAAATTTAAAAAATGTTATTTAGAAGTGAAATTTTTTTATTAAAAACAGGTTTTCACCTAATGAAATATTTGGTATAATAAAACAAATATTAAAAATTTCATAAAAAAAACGTTCCAAATTTAAGACACATTGAGAACTATTAACAGAAATTCGCTTTTCTTTTTAAGATGAGCATTTCATGAACACATCATTTTTTTCAAATGTGACAATACCGGTAAAAACTCAATTTTTAGAATTATCAAATAATTTCAAAGTTTTGAAATTTTAGGATTTTATTAAAGTATTTTAAAGATTCTAAATTTGTAATGTTTGTAATGTGAAAATTAAAGAACGTAATTTTAAAGTTATATATTTTTATTAATGCCGTTTTAGCCTTTACAGAAGGGGAAACTGCTGAAGAGGCGTTACCCGTCTTGAATTGAAACTTTCATTAAAAAGTACGTCAATTTAAGACACCTTAAACTATAACCAAATTCGCTTTTCGCTTTTCTGGAAGATTGATTTCAAGAAAGCACATTATATTTTTTCAAATGCCTTGAACATATCCGCAAAGAACTCAATTTAGATTTATTCAAATTGTGATTTTCAAGATGTTGAAATTTAGGAAAAATCGTATCTTTTAAGATCAATAATTTTTTGTAATGTGGAAAATTTAGAAACCAGTCCGTAATTTTAGAAGTTAAAATTGATTTAAAATCCTGTTTGAACAACTTGAATGTATATGTTAATATTTGGTAGGTTATGAGTAATATATAAGGCTCTAGGGGATTGTATTGGAAATTGGCTCGCATTTAAAAAAAACTCAATTAAGATAACAGGAACCTAAAATGGGCAATTGATCTTTCTTCTTCATCACAATCCCAATTCAGACAAAACACATAATTTTTCAAATGCTGAAAGAGAAAATACCGTTAAAAACTAATTTAAATTACCATCATTAATTCAATGTTGAATTTAGGAAAAATCGTACTTTTAAGAGTTCTTAATATGTTGTAATTGTAAATTTAAATAAAAGCGCTATATTTAGAAGGTAAAATCTCTTTTTATTTAAAACAGGTTTACCAACCTAATGAGAAATATTTGGGTATATAAAAAACACAATATTGACAATTCCATTAAAAAGATAGCTCAATTAACTATCACGCTAAAAATATAATAAATTCACTTTTTGCCTTTTGATAAGCATTTCCAACTAAAACACATTATATTTTCATAATGCTTGAAGAATACCGAAAAATCTCAATTTTAATGATTTACCAATAATTGCACAATTGTTATTTAGAGAAAAATCGTACCTCTTTTAAGAGTTCTAAATTGTTAATGTGAAAAATTACCGAAAAAGCGTAATTTTAGAAGTTAAATTTATAAAACAGTTTTCAATACAATGTAACCTACGTGAAATATTGATGGTTTATCAAAAACAAAGTATTGACAATTTCATTAAAAAAACTGTCAATTTCGAGACACCTAAAATCGACAAAATTCCTGCTTTTCTGCTTTTTAAATTGTATTTCAATGAAACACATTATTTGTTTCAAATGCTTGAAAATTCCTTAAGTTAAAAACTCGCAACCTTTTAAATTTACAAAATAACTTTCAATGTTGAAATAATGTAAATATTATACTATTAAGAGATCAACTGTTAATGCGAAAGAGGAGCAGGAGCGTCATTTCAAGAATTTGATAAAAACTTATTTAAAACAGTTTTCACAACTAATGAAAGTATTTGTATATAAAAACAACTCACTTGAATATTCATTAAAGAAACTGTAACTTTAGACACCCTCTTATAAACTATTAATATAATTCACTCTTTTGCTTTTGATAATTCATTTTCAATGCAACAGCATTACTTTTTTCCAAATGTTCGAAAATATCGTTACACTAAACTCATTTAAAGTATTTACCAAATCAATCTTTCATAATTTTTTAAATCTTTAGGAATAAATCGTACTTTAATAGCAATGAAGGCCGAATTTGTTTTTCAAAGTATGCATTAAGAAGGAACAATGGCGTACATTTTAGGAAAGCGTTAACATTCTTTCTTTATTAAAACAGGTTTTCCACAACTTAATTGGAAATATTTGGTATTCATTAAAACATAATTTTTTTGAAACTTTCATTTCAAAATAGGTTACGGGGAACAATGCGAGATGGAACGACATAACAAAGGCAGCCGACCCCGCAGGGTGAAATTGCATTTCAATGCCAAACTATATATTTTTCAAATTGCTGAATATCCGTGTTATATAGAAACTCAATTTTAAAAATTAACAAATTAATTTCAAATGTTAACATTTAGGACCAAATTCGTACTTTTATGCAGTTCTAAATTCGTTAAAGTGAAAAATATAGAAAAAAAAGCTAATTTTCAGAAGTATAACATTTCTTGTTATTACAAACATCGGTTTTCAAGTCTATACTGGATCATTCTTTGGTTAATATAAAACATATAATCATTGAAACCTTTCTATTAAAAAATGTCAATTTACAGACGAACCTGAAACTATTAAAAATTTCGCTTTTCTGTCTTTTTGCAGTAATGCATTTCAATGAAAAGCACGTTCATTTTTTCAATGCTGAACACATACCGTTTTAAAACACTCTCAATTTTAAATTTACCAAATCCCAATTCAAATATGTTGAAATTTAGGAATATTCGTACTTTTAAGAGTTCTAAATCTGTAATGAGAAAATTTAAGAAAAAGCGTTAATTTTAGAAGCTAAATTTTTTAATTAAAAACACTTTTTTTTTTTAATAAAATATATTTTAGTGAAAAAACAAAATATTGACCAAATTGTCGATTTACCAAAAAACGTCAATTTAAACACCTAAAACTATTTAAAAAAATTCGCTTTCTGCTTTTTAAAATTGCATTCAAATGAAACACTTTATTTCAAATGCAGAACATACCGTTAAAAACTCAATTTTTAAGAATAATAATTTATATCCTTCAAATGTTTGAAATTTATGGATAAAATCGTACTTTAGATGTTTCAAATTTGTAATTATTGAAAATAAGAAAAAGCGTTAATTTTAGAGTTAAAACTTTTATTAAAACAGGTTTCTCTACTACTACCATGAAATATGTAACTTATTCACTTCAAATAACTGTGAAAATTTCATTTCAAAATAGGTTTACTGTGAACAATGCGAGATGGAACGTAAGCGTCTTACGAAGCACCACTATCATAAGTTTGGATAAGGCATTTCAAGATTACTATTAATTTTTTTTCAAGATGCTAAGAAATCCGTTAAAAACTCGATTTTAAGAAATACCAAATATTTTCAAATGTTGAAATTTAGTAAAAATCGTACTTTTAAATTCTAAATTTGTAATGTGAAAAATTTATCAAGAAAAAGGTAGCTAACTTTAGACAGTTAAAATTTTTTCTATTAAAAACATTTACTCTAATAAAATATTTGTACTATAAAAAACCCAAATTATTAATTCATTTAAAAAACGTCTAAATTTAAGATACCTAATACTATTAACAAATTCACTTTTCTGCTTGTTTGAAATTGCATTTCAATGAAACACGTTATTTTTTCTCAAATGCTGAAAATCCCCGTAAAAAACTCAATTTAAGAAATTACCAAATCATTTCAAATGTTGAAGAGAAGGAAAAATCGCACATTCATGCGTCCTATGTATGAAAATGTGACAAATTTAAGAAAAACTTTCGTTAATTAATTGAAGTTTTTTCTGTGGATTTAAATGTCACTCAAATAAATAAATATTGTATATAAAACAGTATCAATAAAATTTTAATTATAACACTTAGGTTTGATACTAAAATAGTGAATAAATTCGTTTTTCTGCTTTTTGAAATTGCATTTCAATCCGAAAAAGGCTGGAATTATGAGTTGATATTAAGAACGACTCCCGTTTATAAACTCAATTTTGACTGCATCTTTAAGTTTAGTTCAAATCTTGTTTAAATTTCAGCGAAAAATCTGACTTTTGAAGGAGTTCTATAATTTGTAATGTTTCGAATACATTTAAGAAAATAAAGCGTAATGTAGAAGTAAAATTTTATTAAAAACAGGTTTCACTACTAATGGAAATGATTTCCATGGTAAAAACAACATTATGAAAATTTATGTAAAAAACTTCATATTTACGACCTAAAAGAAACTATTTCCAAATTCGCTTTTCTGCTTTTGAAATTGCAATTTCAATGAAACACATCCATTTTTTGAATCTTTTGGAATAATTACCGTTTTACATAGACTTATTTTTACTAATTAAGCAATAAATTTCAAAGGTTGAAATGTTAGAAAATTCCTTCACTTATAGAATCCTATTTTTATTGTGAAAATTTAAGAAAAAGCGTAATTTTAGAAGTTAAAACTTTTTTTTATTAAAACAGGTTTTCACAACTAATGAAATATTTGGTATATAAAAACAAATATTGAAATTTCATTAAAAAACGTCAATTTAAGACAACTAAAACTACTAATAAATTGCTTTTCTGCTTTTTGAAATTGCATTTCAATGAAACACTATTTTTCAAATGCAAAAATCCCGCTTAAAACTCAATTTTAAGAGACTTACCAAATAATTTCAAATTGTGAAAATTTAGGAAAAATCTTACTTGTAAGAGTTCTAAATTTGTTATGCTGGAAAAGATTAAGAAAAAGAGTAACTTTAGATGGTATAAGTTAAATTTTTTTATTAAACGGTTTTCACAACTAATTACAATATTTGGTATGAATATAAAAACAAATATTGAAATCTCATTAAAGCACCAAATTAAAGATACCAAAAACTATTTAACAAAACTTCGTTGCTTTTTGAAATTGCATTTCAATGAAACACATTATTTTTTCAAATGCTTAAAATACCGTTAAAAACTCAATTTTAAGATATTACCAAATAATTTCCAAATGTTGAAACTTTAGCGAAAATCTGTACTTTAAGAGTTCTAAATTTGTAATGTGAAAAGTTTAACGAAAAAGCGTTACTTTAGAAGTTAAAATTTTGTTATAGTAAAAACAGTTATTAAAGTAGATCTTTTTGGATATTATAAAAACACCAATATGAAATTTCATTAAAAACGTCAATTTCAGACACCTAAAACTACTTTTACAAGATCCTTCCGCTTGTTGAAATTGCATTTCAATGAACTAACACCATTACCCTTTTCACAATGTCCTAAAAATCCCGGTTTTAAAACACTATTTTAAGAAATACCAAATTAATTTCAAATGTTCGAAATTTAGGCAAAATCGGTACTTTTATAGTTTCAAATTTGTGAATGTGAAAATTTTAAGAAAAAAGCGTAATTTTAGAATGTTAAAATTTTTTATTTTAAAAACATGGGTTTTCACAACTAATGAAATATTTGGTATATAAAAACAAATATTGAAATTTCATTTACAAAACGTTCCTAAAAACGTATTAACAAATTCCGCTTTTCTGTTTTTTGTAAGTTGCATTTCAATGCACACACATTATTTTTTCAAATGCTAGAAAATCCCGTTAAACACTCAATTTTAGGAAATACCAAAATAATTTTCCTCAAATGTTATTGGTAAAATCGTACTTGTAAGAGTTCTAATTTGTAATGGTGAAAATATATAGAAAACATAAAAAGAGTAATTGTAGAAGTTTAAATTTTTTATAAACACAGGTTTTTACAACTAATGAATATTTGGTATATATAATAAAAATAATACTTGAAATTTGCATTAAAAAACGTCAATTTAAGACACCTAAAACTATTAATAAATTAGCTTTTCTGCTTTTTGAAATTGCATTTCAATGAAACACATTATTTTTTCAAATGCTGAAAATACCGTTAAAAACTCAATTTTAAGATTTACCAAAATAATTCAAATGTGTTTGACAATTTTAGAAAAACCGTTACTTTTAATACTTTCTCTATTTGTAATTGAAAAATTAAACAAAAAGCGTATGTTTAGAAGTTAAATTTTTTTATCTAAAAACAGTTTTTCACAATTTTGGATTATGTTGAGGCAAGCACTTAAATAACAAATTTATTGAAATTTTCATTAAAAAACGTCAATTTAAGACAAATAAACTATTAACAATTCCGCTGTCCGTTTCTGAAATTGCAATTCTCAATAAACACATCATTTTTCTCAAATGCTGAAAAGACCGTTAAAAACTCTCAATTTTGAAGAATTATCTAAATAATTTACAAATGCTTTGATAATCTTTAGATATAAACCGTACTTTTAAGAGTCCTTTTTTGTATTGTGAAAAATTTAACTAAAAAGCGTAATTTTAGAAGATAAATTTTTTATTTACAAATAGGCTTTTCTAAACCTCAGATACTAGAGAGCTGAAGAGACAAAATTGAAATTCATGTACGAAGGTTTCATATTCTTTCACCTTAAACTATTACCAAATTCGCTTTCTGCTTTTTTGAAATTGCTTTTCAATGAAACACATCATTTCTTCAAATGCTAAGATTCCGTAGAATTGTGATTTTATTGGAATTATCCAAAGATTTTCTAAATTGAAATTTAAGACTAGTACGTACTTAGTATAAACGAAGCTGGACACGTTTTGAATACAAAGAAAAGAAAAAACGAGCTTTAACGCAGGCGTTAAAGCTCGTCTTTGAGCGAAGAAAAGCCCGCGCAAGACAATCATACGCGGCCATGTAAAAATCTTTTAGGTAATTGCGAAGGAATATCGAAAAACAAAATTATCGTTTACTGTAGTTTTTTGCGATATAGACCCGCACGAAAGGAAATAAATTTGCCCGCGTTTTTGCATGTTTAATCTCTTGATGCTGACGGACAAAGCTTGTTAGTTGAGCGCGAGCATCACTTCGCTCGCTCCCTTTCGCGAGTCGCTTTAAAATCCGTTTGTTTGCGTTTAAACTATCTGCACAAGGTGAAGATGAAATCGTTCCACGAAAAAGCACGTTTAAAAATAATTGGATAAGAAGAACGATAAGATAAGAAGATAGAAGATTAATCACACGCCAAAAAGAATTTACATACTTTATTTATTTATTTTGTAAACAAAGGTAATTATTATAACCTTTTTAAAGTTACAGAAATTAAGATATGTACAAATAAAAAAAAAGCAAATTTAAACGTTATTTCTATACTATTATTATAGCTATTTAGTCGATAAATAATAAACAAATTCCTATAACGTTTTCGTCGTAGAAAAAAAATACAATCTACGACCATAAAAATGCGAATATTGTTCGATGAAATATAAAAATGAATCTTCTTTTGGTCTGTCAGAATAATGATGACAAACGAGAGAAATCGATGGATTTTAAGAACCAACGAGCAATCGTTTTCGTCTCTGTTCCCGACGAATTTCGCATTTTGGAAATCCACAGCTAGCTTCTTCGGATCTCGTCATTACATTAATTTTTAAGGTATGATCAAATATTGTTATTGAATATAATTATATTGAATATATGAATATTAAGATATTAAAGAAATAATATTATATAATATATATATATTTATATATATATATAATTATATATAGTTAACATAAGATCATATCTATTGTGCAGGTGTTTATTAGTAGTTATAGTGAATGTGTGTGGTGTGTGTGTTAGATGTTCTGTAGATATATAGTTATATCTAGTTGTATGTGTGCTTTGTGATATTGTATAGTATATTTTTGAGTTTATCTATATAAGATCAGGAATTTATTAGAGTTTTCGCTCTGAATGTATTCATTAGCTGCTCAACCAACGCTTCGAATGTAATATGATGAGGTAAGTTACTGTCGAAATGCTTAGCTTTTGTTTTTCGTTTAAGTTGTGTTTTCATGTTGTACTGTGTTTTTGATTGTTTATAGGTGATTTTATTCGCTCTGAGCTTGATCCGCTCGTCTGGGATTATTTCCCGCTCCATTAAATTAGAATATATTATCTAGAGTTATTATATATACTATAATTATATCTTTGAATAATATATTATTTATATAATTTATCTATATATATTAATATATATTATTATACTTAATTTATATATAATATATAAGTATATATATTAAATATATATATATTAATATAAGGGGTGGTGAGGACGCAGAAAATTAGTGAGAATGGGTTTGTGGGAAGACGGAGAGTAAGGATTAAGATGGTATGGGCCATCTGGTTGAGATATGAGAACAGAGAGTGTTATCGAGAGTATGAGACGAGATAGGAAGGGAGAAGGGGAACAAAGCGAGTGGGATGAATTAAAGGAATAGTCGGAGGCAGAGGAGAGGAGGGGCAATGAGAGTAGTGTTGGCTATGGATAGAGTGGGTGGATAGTGGGGGCGAGATGAGTGGTGAGGTGGAGAGCTTAACGTACCCACTACCCCCTCAGCCCCGGGAAAGAGTGAAGCAATTAACTGAATATAATAATTATTATTTTATATATATATATATATATTATATATATATATATATATATATATATATAATATACTATATAATATTATATATATATAGTATAATATGTATATATATATATATAGTATATATATATAAATATATATAATATTATATTATATATATATATAAAATATATATATATAAAAGATATGATATAGTTATGTACAGATATATAAATATTTGTATGATAATGTGTAATATAAATATATAAAATATAAGAAATAAGTAGGCATTTTATATACCTATTAATATATAATCATATTATATATATGGAAAATGTATGAATAAATTATATATAAATTTATATAAAATATGAATATATATGAAATATATGCATGGAAATATATAAATATATATATATATATATATATATAGTTATATATATAATAAAAACAAAAATTCTTTTAATCTACTTCATAGGTTGCTAACTAATAACTAGACAATGTAAACAATTTTTAGCATAAATATTGTATTACACATTAACCAAGGGTTAAAACAATCTTAACAAAAATAACAAATAATCAATAAAAAAAAAATTAATAATATATAATATAATATATAATAATAATAAATAATATATAAAGATAATAAGAATAATAAGTTTTTATATAATAGGAAATAAAATATCAATATTAAAAATAATAATAAATAATAATAATAATAATAATAATAATAATAATAATATATAATAATAATCATATACATAATAAATAATAATAAAATAATAAATAATAAATAATCATAATAATAAAATATAAATAGTTTTAATTTCTTAATTATATTCATTAATTATTATTTATTATATTATATTATTATTCATTATTATTATTATTATTATTATATATTATTATATTATTATATTATTTATATATATTATCTATTCAATTATATTATAGTGTTATTATTATTAATTTTTTTTTAGTATTATTACCAAATTAATATCGAAATTATTATTATTATTAATTATTATTATATTATGATGTATTCATTATATTATTATTATTATTTTGATTGATATTTATATATATATTATTATTATTATTACTTATATTATTATGATTATATTTATTATTATATATTATTAATATTTTAATATTATTTTCATTATTATATTATTTTATTTTATTTGTATTATTTCTATATGTAATTTAACTTAATATAATTTTTAATTACTAATATTATTAAAAATTATTATTATAGGGCGTATGTTAGTAATCCAACAGTTCTTTTCATTTTGAAAAATAAAAAATATTTTGTAATTTGCGTTTCACAAATCTTAACGTTTATTCTGGTCAAGAGTAAACTGTATAGTCGTGACGCTTCTCCGATTCAGCTTCTTTTTCATGGCAATCAAGAGTCTTCTCAACTATGGTTGCTTAGGAATAATGAGACAACCTCTATAAAATAATTGGAACACTGCTTAGAAATATGGAATGACAGTCCTAACTTCTCGGCAGAAGAAAACGAAGAAGATCCCCACTGCAAAGAAATAAAACCAGAGTAATCTTGGCAAAGAATTTGAATCATGCCAAACCAAGATTTGGTCATTGATGAAGGAATCAGCAATCCACACGATAAATATATTTTGACGAAACAAAGATACTATCTGTGTGGAAATACCGATGTGGGCCTAGCCAATTGAAGGAAGCTTCTATTTTGCCTATAAGGATGAAGATATTATTGGATAGGCTAATGAATAATAATTAATAATATTATTAATGGTGATAATAATGATGATAATGACAATATTAATATAACACCCCCTCCTTGAAATAGGGTTAGGTGAGTGGTAGACATTTGTTAAAAAAATAAACATAATAATGATATTATTATATTATTATTATATTTAATTATATTATTATATTTATTGTTATTATTATTATCATATTTATTATTTTATTTTATATTAAATTATTATCATTATTATATTATTATATGCTTATTGTCTGTTCCAATCAAGCTAATCAATTTTAATTCTATTATATATTAGAATAATATATATCATTGTTATATTATTATTTTTACTATATTTTCAATAGGTACTTCTCTTTATCCATTATATTTTTATTATTATTATATAAAATAATAATATGTAATTTTAGGTAGTTAATATTGTCTCTATTTTACAATTACAAATATAATAAGATGAAATATAAATTTAAAATAAAGTTTTGTATTCATAAATAATAATAAATTATATATTTATAAATTATTTATTTATAAATTATAAAATTACCATACACTTTCAGAAGCATCACCTTCATTTATTTACTTAAAACTTTTAAGAGGAAGATCACAACCACCTTTCCCACTAATTCCTATACCACGAAGCAGCTCTCCCATCCACTAATTTCTAACACTGAAACTAAACCCCTCCCACTAGTTCCTAACACGCATTAACTAATACTAAATTATGTTTTCTTTGTATACATTTCAAAGCCCTTCAATTAAGAAATAGGAGGATAAATATATTATCCTTTATTTTTAAATTCAGATGTCAAACACTTTGTTTTTAATTAATCTTGAGAGAGAAAGAATCCTAATCTTTATTATCATCTATCAAACACGAATAACCATACAATATATAATATATATATAATATAATATATTAGAATTAATATTATTATTATAATATATTATATATATATAATATAATATATATATATAAATATATATATATATATATTAGTATATCATATTATATATAATATATAATATATATATATAATATATTAAGATATACTTATATAATTAATTATATTATAATAATATATATATATATTATATTATAATATTATATATTATATAAATAAAGATATTATATATATATATATATATTATATATATACATTATAAATCCCTATTAATATATCCTAGAGATCATATACCTATATACCTAATATATACTTATATATATATATAATAGTTTTTATAATACTATATATATAGAGAAGGAGAGAGAGAGAGAGAATAAACACTAAGCACACACTGATAAGAGAATAGAGAAACTGAGTGATTGTGAGTGAGTGAGTGAGTGAGTGAGTAAGTGAGTGAGTGTGTGAGGGTATGAAAAGACTGGAGTAGTAGGAGAATGTGAGCAGACAAGAATAGACTAAAGAAGCGAGTAGAGACATGGGCAAAACTACACATACACATACCACTGTTGAGAGGAGAGAGAAGGAAGAGGAGAGAGAGGAGAGAGAAGGAGAGATAGAGAATAAGAGAGAGAGAGAGAAAGGAGACGATTCGAGAGGTGATAGAACTAGAACTACACAAATAAAAAGAAGAAACACTAAAAATTTAAAGCAGAGAGAGAAGAGAGAGAAGACGAAGAAGATGAGAGAGGAGAGAGAGAAAGATAGAGGAGGAGAGAAAGGGAGATAGAGAGTGAAGAGAGAGACATGTGAATGACAGAGATATAGAGAGTGAATAGAGAGAAGACCTAGAGAGAGACATAAACAAACACTACCACACACACCACGAGTATGTGAGAGGAAGAACAGAAGCAGAAAGAGAAAGATCCAGAGATAGAGAGAGACGTGAGCAGAACGAAGATGAGAAGGAGACGAGGAGATGAAGATGAGATTCCATTGTGAAAAATACAAATATAGATTACGTAGCGCTTTTGCCATACCATGATTACATTCTTTATCACACACGCAGCGACATTGCTGCCCCGCTGTCTCCATTATTCTATGCTTCGATCTTCACGGTAGGAAAGTAATCACGACCTATTTCTCTCACCGATAAAGATCATTTCCAGGATAGCTTACTTTTTTTTTTTTTTTATTTTTTTTTTTTTGTTCTTTTTCTGCGATTTATAATAAGACACACATCATTGACTAGCGAAAATTAAATACTAAAGACGACGAAAAGATGACAGAGAGAAGATCACATAATAGAATTACAAAGAGAAAGAGTTGAAAGTAAATAGGAATGGAATAGAGTTAGGAGTGTAAGAATGGGAAGGGAAGAAAGAAGAGATGACAATTTTGATGTGGAAGAAAGCAAACCGCAGCTATTGTACTACATCTACATTTAAGATATATAATATATATTATATTATATATAATAATTATATATATTATATATATATTATCTAATATATATGATTTATATTATATATAGTATTATATATTTCTATAAAATAGTATATATATTAGATTATATATATAATATATAATATAATTATATATTATATACTATTATATTATATATATATTATAATATATATACTATATACCTATATATATATATATATATATTATAATATAATATTATGATATAAATATATATATTATATATTATATAGTATAAAATATATATATATAATATATAATACATATATTATACTATTATATATATATATAATATATAATAATATATATAAATATATATATATATAATATATATATATATACATAATATACTATATATAATATATATAATAACGTCTGTGCGTATAAGATAGAAGATAGAAGATAGATAATGCTAGATCAGATAATAGAAGAGAGAGAGAGCTTTGCATGGCGCGGCTGCTTCATTGAGCTTCTGACCCAACATCCTTGGCCTTAAAAGTCTAAACTTTGCTCTGTGGATATAATCACCTCTCTAACTCTAACCCAATCCTTTTCTCTTGGTCTGAGACTCAGATAGCCTAAGCAATCATCCTCAACTCTTTTATGCATACCAACGAATCTTATTACATTAATTTCGTCCTGAAGTGGATGTGTGCCTATTAAACATTCAATACTCCTAACACGTCTCAGTAATCTCGAATCCAGCTAACTTCGACTTTCTGTGGCTCAAAAATTCTCTTCCTTCATTACCAATATCTTGTGCTTCTACTTCTTTCTCCTAAAGAACAATTTTACGCCTCTCTGAATATCTTACTACTTTCTCACGAGACTGATATCTTATATTCAATGAAGTTTATATTTCAGATTTCACAAAAAAAAATATGTACACCAAATTAATGGTTGGTGTCCTCTCATACCGATTTAGTGGGGAGAGCCGAATCTATTCGCATCTCAAAGATACTGGATCAACTAATTAAAAGAACCACCCACTCCAGATTCTCACCTAACCAATCTTGAAGACACTTGACCATGTTTCACCACTATCCTTCTCTCTTAAAATACCACACCTCCCGCTCCTCATTGGTAAATCTACCACAACCTTATATAATCTCTATTATTTTAATACTTTCTCTTCCAACAGCTCCATCCTGCCCTACTCCGTATTTCTCTGCACTTGATCGGGCCGATTGGGGGCCTTGCGTTGCTTCTTTCGCTAACTATAATTGAATGACTCTGTCTCTTTGGTTTGACGCTTCTAACTTCTGCCCGATTAGCGGGAGCTGTATCCGTTTGATGGATGACAGGTTCATTCCTTCTTCAACAATCTTTCTCTCCTTCATAACAATCATCACCAATATCATACTACGCCATTCATGCTAAGGACAGCGCTTATCGTGAGTTGAAAAATTCTCGTTCTCTATTATCTCGTAATTTTCATTCAGCTAAAATCGTTTGCAGGATACTCTTCGCGCAACGGCTTTCATCAAACAAAGATGCGCATACTCTCCCTTGTTCTCCTACATAAATCTTTCTGCCTCTTGCCAAAAGCACTTTAATACTTCTGTAAATCTGCCTTTCTCCTCTATCATCTGTGCTCCGTCGCTAACTCTCACAACTTGGAAAACCAATCTCTCGGCTCTATGTTCCTCAACTCTAAACCTGGCGATATCTCCATTCCTCCCTCCTCCTTCCTTTCCTCTCAGGGTCCTATGTCTTGCCGTTGCATTACATTACGTGCATTCGCTCTTCGAGTACTATAGCGTAGGAATGGTGTTTGCGGATCATTCCTCCTTCCTGAAGTTATGAGGGAGTTGTTGCTTACGTGCTGACCACGCCCCTCGTGCAATATATTTCTATGCTCAATACAGCACTTTCCCTTCTATGTTGGAAGCACGCACGATGTCAACCATATTCCGGAAAAAAGAAGCCGCTCATTATCTTCTAACTATCGCTAGTACTCTCACTTGTTTCTATCTAGATCTTTAGCCCTCTCAACTCTCACTTCTTAGACCATTCTGAAATCTCATTTCTCTTCTTTCCGATCGCAGTATGGCTTTCGGCGGCGTTCGAGTTCTACTGGCGATATACTTTCCTATTTAACCGATTTAATGTTTTCCGCTCTTAGGAACTACGGGAGGACTTGCGTGGTGGCGCTTGGACATATCCAAAGCATTAATTGACCGTGGTTTGGCCGCGTCACTCCTCCCGCTCCCCTCCTCTTGGGTTTCTCCTTCTCTTATGCCTTACTTATGTCACGCTTTCTTCAATCGCTTCAATATCGCTGTGGTTGATGGAGCGACTTCTTCTTCTTTTTCTGTCAAATAGTGGTGTTCCTCAATGTTCTGGTTAATCTCCAGTTTAGTCGTATTTTTCATTTAATGATCTTCTCACCTTGCACATCTAACTCTATCCACTCATATGCCGATGACTCGACCCTCATTCTTCAATCCATTTCAATCTGCATCCCTCTTTATACTTCTAGAATTCTCTGTCGATCTTATATCTTATCCCGATTCTATTCTCGCGTGATCTGGATAGAATAATATTTCCGATTGGCGCTCGTCTCAACCCTTTGACATTTAATTCTTTAAACAACACTTCAACTTCTCAAATCTCCCTCTCTTAAAACACACTTTCTAACTTTCCTATCTCTTTTCGACGTTTCTCTCGTCTCTCCTTTGACAATACAAACATCCTTGCCCTGCTTTGCACAAAAATGTCTTGAAACTCACATCCACAAGGGTTCCCAGGCAGTGCAATGGATAACTGGGACGCCCTCAGGATCCAGACAATGTTCCTTCTTCAGTTACTCCAGTAAACAAGGCTCATCCGCCCTTGTATGGATACTTTCTCATATTTGGGCTGCTGTTTTCACCGAGTTGTTGGACAGGTCGAGTCAAAAGCCAAAAGGCTTATTAAACTGTTCTGACTTTCCATTCACTGACACTCTTATCTCTGCGGCGATGAATGTGGTGCTTTAATTCCTCTTTCTATACAGTTATCGTAAGCTTAGTGTGCAAGGGAAATTACCACCCCCCGTACCACCACCTTTACGTCGCCCTCCGTAGCACAAGGAGTGCTGTCGTCCTGCCTCACATTTGTGTAATCCTCGCGCTAACTCCAGCCGCCTTAGTTCGCTCGCCCCCGGTGTTCCTTCTTCCTGCCACCTCTGTTCTTGGAACTCTCTTATCCATCTTCTGTGTTCCTGCTGAATTTAATCTCCCTCACTTTAAAGCTCGCGTCTCATCTGCGTAATTTGCGCTAGTGATGAAATTTTGCAAACATATACACCCCCTCCCTGAATAGCGCTCTGCCGTGAGTGGCTGTGACAACTATAAAAAAAAAAAAAAAAAAAAAAAAAAAAAAAAAGATAATAGATAATAGTATATAGATAGATAGATAAGAAAGATAGGATAATAATAGATAGATAGATAGATAGTAGAGAGCGGATTAAAAATCTACGAATAAATCAAAATAATTCCATTTAATAATATCCTTATTCCAATTATAATAAATCGTACACTAACTTATAAATTAGAAAAATTAATTTCCAATTACCATTAAATTATTAAATATGACAGTTGGACAAAAATGCCGTAAATTTATATGTTATAGGACAGAATGCTACCTCACAGTCTCTGCAAATGTTTCTAAAGACTAATTATATATGTAAATTATTTGCAACTTTGAACACCCCCAGTATTCACTTCAGAGTAATCATACAATAAACATACAATATATTCACTTAGATTTAAAATAACCGTCAAGCACTGTTTTTTTTTTTTTTTTTTTTTTACCAATGAATATGCTTATATTTGAAACCCACATCAAATATTCATTTTTTCAGATGCACATTGCAGTAGGCTACAAACTACTCCACGCGTGCCACAACATACATACAGTACATACATACGAGATATTGTAGGTGTAGAAAAGTTCCTATAATGCTTTAAACAGCCACTTAACATACATACATACAACTACATACATACACATAAAATCCCTACGCAACATTCAGGAAATTGTTCTTTCGAAAGAAATATTGAATAAGAAACACATAGGAATTTTTTTATGGATAAATGATTCAATTTTTATCACATTATTAGATATATATATATATATAATATATATATATTAATTATATATATATATATATTAATAAAATATTATATATATTATATATATATATATGATTAGTACTTTATATATATTATATATATAATTATATTAAATATTGTTTTGTATGTAAGTGTGTAGGTGTGTAGGTATGTAGGTTTGCGAATGCCTCCTGCATTATATATTTGATCACTTAAAGACGTAAGACATAATCCTTTTTTCAGTAAAATCATTTGCGATAGACATTCTTAATTCATATATTTTGATCCTAATTTATGAAATTGAGTAACATTAATTGAACGAAGAGACACACACACACAGACAATAATTGCTTACAAATCCAAACATTATATAAAAGACATTTCCTTTCGTGATCGTAGAAGAAAAGGTTGTCTAGGTATAAAAATCAATCTTCTCCTTGTTTTAGGCAATTCTAGGTTAGGTTAAGATTACAATAGTAATAAATGAATTTATATATTTTTTTTAGCATTGGTTGAATTTGAAATTCCCCCCCCCCCCCAATTGGTAACAGACATTAAAATCAAATTTTTGTGTTTTAAACTTAACTATTTTAAATACATTTTAAGTTAAAATTCTTTAAAAACTTTTTAAGGATATTTTGATAAAACAAACAAACACACACACACTAATCGTTGTTTGAAAGGTAAAAAGTCATAAGTATAATTTAGTAATTTTATAGAAGAGTGACTGAAAAAAAAAAAAATAATAATCACTATTTTTGAAATCATTTTTTTAAACTTTATTCTTATTTTTTATATATTCGAAAAAAACAAAACAAAAAAAATAATTTAAAATTATGTTGAAAAAGGTCAGTATAAAAAATAAACTCATTTACTTTCCTCTCTCGTGATTGATTTAAGGGCCAAGAACTCTCTAACAAATGATAAACGATAGAACCATTTGAAATTCAAAAGAAAAATTTGCTTTAGTGAGGGTCTAAAATTACTAAGTCGGAAAATGATTATCACTTTTACCTTCAAGGACATATAAGTACTATAATATACATTATATATATATTTATATATAATATATAATATATAATATATAATATATATATATAAATATATATATATATATATATATAGATAATATCATATATAGTACCAAATAGATTTGCTAATATTCACATTAAATATAAATTACTCATTTAATTAACACAAACCTGAAATGTTGAATATATATATATATAAATATATTATATATATAATATATAGATATAATATATATATATACTATATATATATATTATATATAAGTTATATATATATCAGGTGTTCCCCCAAAAAACATTCGAAATTTGTAATGCATACCCTCCCATTCTGTTCCACTATTTTTAAAAAGAGATACAACTATAAATTTCATATGTGTATTTTAATATTAAGGGTCTACTCAAACCATGTGTTATTGCTGATGAATGTTTCGCGGACATTTCAAGTTTTACGTTTCATATTTAGTCAGAAAATTTTAACCGTATAATATTCAAAAATAAAATTTTGTAGAATTGTATATTTGGGTTAGACGAACATTTTTGAATTCATGTAACTTTTTTATAGGATCAGTCGATTAAGAGTTATTTAGTTTTTCCATAATTCATATAAGTTGGTGGCAAAGTTCAATTCCCCCAAAATGTTCATTTAATGAAATTATAAATAAAATATCGCGATAATATTTTTTATATTCATCCAATTATAACATGAAAATTTCAGAGCATATACATTTGAGAGAGATAACCATTTTTTATTAAAACTAATTATTTCTATACCCTACTGTTTTGCCGATGTTTACGAGAAGGAATGAAATTTTAAATTTTTTTTAAGATAACAACGTCAAAACGAAAGCTGTATACAAAAATTGATCTAAATAAAAATTTGTCTAAGCTCGTTCTATTTAAAAACATTCGTCGAACGTTTAATCAGGTATGAATAAAAAACATTCATTTTGACACACCAAAAAAATTTATGAGGAATTTACACTTTGCCACGAACTGTTATAAATTATGGAATCTGTATATATTTCAGGTTTGAAGTAGTTTCAATAAAGAATTATGGGATGAACCATTATGAACTCTGCTAAAAGGTTAATTTGTTCTGACTACTTTTTTCATATAGTTCAAATCAACTATTTTGCTCATGAGGAGACTCTTCTCTATAACAATAAATGATATTCGTCGGTTTTCTTCTTCATCAAGTGAAATACAATAAAGAGAATATGCGATTTACATTTACAAAACTTACCTTACGTATTAATATTTTCTATGTGAATATATAATATATATATATATATATATATTAGATATATATATATATAATTATAATATTATATATTTACTATATTTTTATGTAATATATATATATATCACTTAATATATAATATATGCAAGACCAGGGTCTAGTTATAACTTATTCTATGAAGCAAAAAACCCTAATTATTATTAATAAACAATTGTCTGAAAAAAAAATTCACCGGAAATAGATTGAAATTAAACATCATGCAGATATGCGCAATACTCTAACACAGAGTGCAAAAATGTCATCAGATTTGTCCAAAACGCAAAAGTCATATTTGACTTTCTGACAAAAAGGTATTTTTTGGCAACCCTGTCAAGATATGGCTAAATGAGTTAAAAGATATTATTAAAGTTCAAGAATTGAGAAAATTTATGAGTTTTATTAAATTAACCTCGATGAAATAAGATCTGAAAAGTAAAGATGAATGAATGGAGATTCATAAACAGTATTCAGTACAGAAGTCTCGAAGGAAATGAATCAAAAGTAAATAAATAAAAATATTAAAAGAAATTAAGAGAAAAAAAAATAGTGAGATTGTTAGGAAGGCAAAAACTGAAAGAGGCTACAATACCAAAAGAAAAAAATAGCATTTTAATGATCAGTTTTGGATAGAAAAATGTAACAATAAAAATTTGGAAGCAGCAAGCATCATTGAACATATAAGAACAACAGCAGACTTTGACTGATGATCCGTAATGTGAATAAAAATAATTAATTAACTCTTCATACCTTCTTGTAAGGAGGAGAGAAGAAGGAAACCTCTTTATTATTATTATTATTATTATTATTATTATTATAATTTTATTATATTATATTATATATATTATATTATATTATATATTATTATATTATTATTATTATTATATTATTATTATTATATTATATTATTATTTATTATGTATATTATATATTCATTATTAATTAATTTTATAATTATATTTATTATTACATAGTATATTATTATTTATATATATTATACTTATTATTATTATATTATATTATTATTATTTATATTATTATATTATTTATTTTTATTACTATATATAGTTGTATAAATAATAAATTATTGCTGCTGCTGTTTTTCTTCTCTTTGGTGATTACAGGTGCAGTAAAATTTGCCCCATCAATAGTAGCCCTAATAGTATATGTATTTCATGTCAACACAATAATTATTCAGTAACAACAGGTCCCAATTGTATAAATTAACTTAATTACAATATTTGACAGTACATAAATTGAAAAGATTATCACATACATTGATCAATTACTACATAGAAACTTGTAATCTGCAACTGATAATTTACTAAAACTAATAATTTACTAAACCACATATGAAACATTATAATTTAAATATTAAAAAAATTACATATGCCAGTGAAAGCAAACACGAAAATGCATTTAATAGCCTAAATTTGTCTATATAAAGACAGGAGCGAAAGATATTAAAAATCGCTTATCGGATTTCAGAAATTGTCAATATATATATATACTATATATATATATTATATATAAATATAATATATAACTAATATATATAATATATATATGGATTATAGAAAATATTTTTTATATATTTATATAATATATAATATATATATATATATATATATAGTAATGTATCGCGGATGATCAAATTTCTGATACTGTGTCTATTGCACATAATGATTACGAACTTTCACATACGTTTTTTTAATTCGAAAGCCGCGAAAAGTTATGCGGATAGATGTTTCCATTAATATATAAAAAGCTAAAGTTCATAATAATATAAATATAAATATTATATATTATATATAATAATATATATAATTATATATATATATATATATATAATATACTATAGTATTATATATATATTATATATATAATACTATATATTATATATATATATAAATAGTATATAAAGAGAGAGAAGAACGAGAGAAGAGAGATAGGTCATTTGATGTAGGGCATCCCATGACACCCATGCCCAAGGTATCTACCCTCTTGCGCTCAATTACATCTACTTACACAAGTTATGGAACTCTCCTTACACACCCAAAACCATGAAACACTACTACTTACGCACACCTTTTTTCATATCTATCCCAGTTTCGTGAGAAAGATTTCCACAGCGATGACGCTGCATTCTATAGAAGGCGACTAAAGTCCCATGGTAGTGAGTTGGACCCATACACAACTTATTTATTAAATCAGTAAGCTGAAAGGTTTTCGTATCTGCAGTCAAGTTGATCGCCGTAAGCACTCTGAATTTCTTCAGCGAAATTTTCTTTTAATCGTCTAAGTGCATGGATTCTTCATCCTTTATCTTGCCTTGAAGAGTTTTGTTGAATTAAAGTTAAAATGTTGGATAAATTTGATTCTCTATGTGACGAAACAAAGATGATGAAGAAATTGGTTGAAATGATGTTCTTAGGCTGTGAAATATATGAATATTTCGTTAGCGAGGGGAGAGGAAATAGAAGCGAGAACGATAAGCGATTTCGAGAGCTCGATTTAGTATTTCAATACTGATATGCATAATCAATGGAAAATTTGTTTATCCTATGTATGAGTCAGTCTATAATATTTTTATGGACTCAAATAATAAAAGTTTGAGAATGTTAAGATTATAGTGTAGTAGGTTTAATGTAAATCTGTCTCCAAATCTAAAGTTGTGTTGATTTAGACGATAGTGCTTGACTTATAGTGACTAGAACTGAATGTCATTCTTTTTTAAAGATGATCCGTTGCTATCAGACTTCATTTTTGGTCATTAAATGATTTATGCGTAAAATTTCGACAAAAAGGATGTATAATTTGTTGCTGGTTGATGTTAATGCAGGAAATGCAGATAATGGTATGTAGAACGGTGAAATTGATTTCAATTGCAGATGATGAAATATGTTGATAATAAAGCAATACATGCTTCGAGCACAATCAGAATTTCATATAAACCAATTAGTTGTGGTAATAAATTAGTTATAGAATAGTTGTAAAGTTATGAAATGATTATTTTTAAAAGTATAAAGATAATGGTAAAGCTTTGTTGTTATCATAATGGCATTAGCTATATATCTACTTGAAGAGTAGCTGGAGGAGTTAATGCTCAGATCCATTATGTTGGTTTTATGATAAAATTAAGGATAACGTGTGGGCTAATGGATTGAATGAAAATAATTAAAGAGAGGAGTTGAGCGAATAAAAATGGAAAGATTTGAATAAACAAATGCTATTTATAGGCAAAACAGCTATATTCAAATAAATTTAGAATTTGTCTTTGAATTTATTTTGGTACAGAGATAACTGAACAAATGCTAAAACACAAAAAGGCAACCTGTCGGCTTCAATATGTTGTTAAGAAGCCAATTGGATGATTCTTCAAAAAATACGTGGAGTTATAAAGTAAATTATCATAATCGCCAAATATATGAGGGTTTAAAGAGGTAAGTATAGATTAGAGCAATTAGTGAATTATAAATAATAATAGCTATATATTCATATATATTATCTACAAGTTATCATTTATATATTGGACTAATATTTTAAAGAATTTAATGTTAATTATGATATAGGCATATCATTCATAAGTTTATGTATTGGATACTGAAGTTGGATCTTTTGACGCCGGTTTTATTACGTATTATATATACTGCAATAAATTAATCTAAACACCCGACTCAACTTCCACACATATCATTGAAGGAAGAGGGGGGGTGGAGAAGGAGAAGAGAGAAGAGAGAGAGAGAGGAGAGAGGAGAGAGAAGAGAGAGGGAGAGAGGAGGGATAGGAGAAGAGAGCTCTTAAATATCGCCCGTAAATTTTTAAGACAAGTCATGTCAGATGACTTTGGTCAAATGCTTGTAACTTTTCTTGGCGGTTATTTTAAGAACCATTGATAAGAACGATTACTTACAAAGTCGTTCCACTAAAAGGACAACTGTATATATATATTATATTATAGTAGTATATATATATATATATAATAGATTAATTATAATATATGATTATATTTATATATTAATTATTATTATAATATATATATACTTTGAACTGAACCATCTATGTATAATTTCGTTGGCAAAATGGTTATTTTGGCACGCCATTTGGTCGCATATCTAATATTAATAGTATTATTAGTATGGACCTATATTTATAATCAATCTTTTTTATCATTATAAAAATTATTTATATAAAATAGATATATACAAGTAGTATATAGACTAAAGGGATGGATATATACCCATTAGTAATATTTATTAATATACTTATATCGTAAATATAATTTAAACTTAATAATTTTATATATTATATATCGAGATAGGCATCACGGAAAGTTGTAAATGATACTGCGGCTAATACAATAATAATAATATATAAGGCACGCACATAAATATAATGGTAATAAAACAATGCAACTCGGGGATAATAAAGATAAGGAGGCCCGCGGCATCTCAATCTTATTGGAAATAATATATAATAAGAATTATATAAGTATATAATAATAGTTATTAAAATTAGTCAGAAAAAGCCAAGCTAAAACTTATATGGGAAATCGTTAATAAGAGGTTCAAATGAGAAAGTTGTGAACTTAAATTGGATATCTACGAAAAAAGTACATATTTATACAGTTTTAATATTTATATGAAAATGATTTGACTTAAAGAAGAGGTAAAAAAATGGCAGTCTTCTTAGTAAGTACTAAAGTACATCTAATTTACAATCTTTCAGATTGATATCTTTGGTAATGTTCTGTTACCAATGTGTCAGAATATTTTAGTTCAAAAATCAGGTAATCAACTGCTAGAATGCCCTAATCAATATCATATTACAGATTATAAATTATCAAATAATAAACAGTAGCACATAATATGTTCTATATTTTGAAAAAATAAATGATGATTTGTTTACTACACCACATTTGGAATTTGAGTAATACATGGAATAATTAACATAATAGAGTTTCATGGATTAAGTAAAAACTGATTAATCGATCAGTCAATTTTGTAAAATTTGACTATTTAATGATAAATGATCTATAGTTCCTTAAACTATATATTCTTCAATTTACTTCCATATATTCTGTTACTTGCACAAGTTATTACCCTACATTACAATCACTTTAGTTGTGTCTTTTCCATTTTTAAATCTTTATGTGAAGTTAGCATTTTTCGACTGAACTTAGCACTTTAGCATAAATTTAATTTAACGGTGTAGTGCTGTATATCCTTTCTACTACTCATTTTCTATCTATCTATCGTATTTCATTTCCTGTCATTCACCGCCTACCCCACATCTTTGTGACATTAAGGTTAGTCTAAATTAAATAATTTATATATTTATAATATATATATAGATATAGTTATTATTATATATAATATATATATATATATATATTATATAATTTAGTAATATATATATTTATAAACATATAAATATTGTATATAATAATTGTCTTAGTCATTAAAAATTAAAAAATTAACTATATACTAAAATCATTTCAAATCTAAAACAAATTCGATTGAGTTGCATATCCTAATTATAATCGTACTTATATTTCAAAAAATACTTTGATATTATTCTTGGGATCGGTATACATAATAAAAATTTCACTATATACTAATGTATCTATTTATTTATTTATTTTTATTACCCTCTCATTTATTTTATCTATCTATTTACTATCTTTTTTTATTACCATCTTTTTCATTTATTTTATCTATACGCCTATCTATAAATCTATCTGAGTAGATAAATTCTAAGAATAATAATATTTGACTGAATTTATCCACAAGAGTCTTTTGGTCACACTAGATTTTTAAAATATTAAAAATTTCTTTACAAATTCCTAAAGTTGAAATTAGAAAAAAAATTCCTTGTCACTAAATTTGATTTATTTTATTTAAAATTAAGTTAATTAGTATACCGTATTTAGTATATTCATATTTAACCTAATGAATATATTTGATTTATTCTTTTTTTCACTTAGTGAATATATATTTAAAATATTCTTATTTCACTTAATGGATATACTTAATATATCATATTTAACATAACAAATAGATACATTTAATATATATTCTTATTTTTAATGCATATTTAATATTATAATATAATTTTGTTTAAGCTAATTTACTTTTTATAATCATTAGATCTAATATTTTCGTACTAAAATTAAACAAACGTTAATTAATATAGCAAGTACACTATCGTTATAAATGTGATCATTACTAAGTACAATAAAAAACTATAAAAATATATAAAACTATACAATAAACTATAATTAATTAATATAACAAGTACACTATCGTTATAAATGTGATCATTACTAAGTACAATAAAAAAACTATAATTGTATTCAATGCTCACCAATTTATGCATTGTGACTATTGATAATTAATTGATGCGGATTGAATGGAAGAGGTCGTTAGTCAACATTTCTCGCCTTTTTATTTAAAGTAAAGCGGGTATGAGGAATGTTGGTATAGTCTGCACTTATTCAAGGACCAGAGCTTGATAACAATTCATTTAAGTGGTAACAAACAGGATTTTTATATCCGTTTTACTTACCATCAAAATAATTATATATACATATATAATAATATATCATATATATATAAATATATATAATATATATATATATATATATTAAATATATATATATATATTAATATATATATATATATATAATATAAATAATATTAATAATTATATATATAAACTTATATATTATATAATCTATATATATATATATTTATATATATATAGTTATATATAGAGAGAGCGTTACGGTAGCTCATATAAATAATATATACTTATAGTTATAATATAATTATATATATATATTGACAATTCAACCCCTGGAGGCGACACAAATTAAATGAAGTGTTGTGATCGTTGAATGGTTCTACCTTACAACTAATATTACTAATATAATATATATAATAAATATATATTATAATATATATATATATATATATATATATAGCATATAAACATATATTATAATATATATATGATAATAAAAATAACCAACATATAGAAACTACTATGCAAATAAAACTATTGTAACAAGTGTTGATATTCTTTTTTTTCTTTACCAATATGAAATACATAACCTTACAATATTTTCAGTAGACAAAACTTCGATCTTGGATTTAATTATTAATTATTTTATTATTATTATATTAATTATTAATTGATTATTATATATGAAAATTATATGGTATTCGGAGGAAATACTAGAATTCTATAATTTTCCTTTTATTAATTTTATATTTCATCATATTTATCACATTTATTATTAAAGTTATTCTTATATTCATTATTTTAGATTTACTTTATTAATTGATGAGTATTATATTGCAAGATTCATGTAATTCTAATTAATATAAGTATCAGAATCATTTAATGTTAGTAATTATAATTATAATATACATAAATAATAATTATAATTAATTAAAATATAAACATATAATTTATAATAATATGATAATTATAATAAATATAATTTAATTTTTATGATATAATTAAAATAAATAAATTATATAAATTTATAGAAATTAAATATATTATTGTAATAAATATTATAATTATAATTTAACATTTCATATAAACATAAATATAAATATATTATAAGTATCATATATTACATTATTATTATTATAATATATTTATATTTAATTATATGTATTAATATTTAATAATAATATATTATGTATTGATATAGATATATATATATATATTATAGTAATTATATTATATTATTAATTATATTTTATATTCATATATATATAATGATTATTAATATTAATTATATTAATATATATATATTAATTAATAATTATAAATGATAATTATATTATATTAATATATATTATAGATATATTTATTAATATATTATTATAATTCTATTCTATACTTATATAGATATATATATTTTTTTATTTATAATAATTATTAATTATATTATATTAATATTTATCAATCTAATTATATAAACTTGATTATCTCTATTAAATACTACAATTTGTATAATTGAAACATATAATAAATTTAAAGGTTCATGATACTATATGTCCCTTTGTTATTCCATCCCTCTATTTCTTATTTTTATACATAAATTCATATTTTCAATGATATGAAATTATGTTAACCACAAATTAACAAAAATAAGTAGGTTTATATTTATTTTATATGTAATATTATTATTTTATTATTATATGATTCATTATATTTATATTATTATATAGTATTATTATTTTAGTTCCATATTAACTGTTCCATATTAATTATTATTAATTAGTATTATTATATTTTAGTAGCTTATGGTTGATACTAACAAGAACAAATTATAATCATATTGTGTCGAAGTTTGCTATACATTACAGACCTAATATTTTTGAATATAAATATATATTTATATATATATATATATAATTATAGTTAATTATAAATAGATGTATATATATATATATAATATATAATAATATTATTAATATATATATATATATAATAATATATAATTAATTATTTTTTCAGATCTAATGAATGCATGACGCAAGAACTAAATATAAAATCAAAAGATTAATTGAAATTTGAAGAAAGCTCCGATAAATTTTTTACAAATTATTCGCCTCCAACTTTCTTCCAACAACGTTATTTACGATTATCAAGATTCTCCTTGCTTTTAATTTATAAAAAATCCTTGCTCAATCTGAGACCCAGAATGCATCATTCATCAGTTCAATCATTTCCTCGTTCAGAAATGATTCACTAAAATCGGAAAGGTCTGATAAACGAGTATCGTTTAATAACGACGTAGGAATTAAGCATATCCCAAGAGGTCAAAAGGAAAACGCACCTCGCTTACCAAAAGTTCCTAAGGACGAGTGGTCTAACTGCGCCCCTGTAAATCTTGAAAAGCCTCTTCTATCTTCGGAAGAGTTAGAAAAACAAGCAGAGGACCTCGTTCTCTGTATATCTGTCCATCTGTGATTCGTTTCTGTTCAACTCAAACCAATACACATATCCCTCCTATACGTCTCGTTCTTTAGACAGGACTAAGAATAAAAATAAACAAAACTATAATAATAAAAATAACGCAAAGGTATTAAATAATAGTGAAAGCGAAATAATTTACTTAACGGTGGGATTAACGTCACTTTAACTAATAACCGAACAACAAATCCTATTGGACAAAATAAGAAAGAGAACAATCTTTATCGACACCGCCAGATTAACAACACCAACGAGGAAGATAGGCCGAATTCTCGTTCTTCTTATGAAAAGTTTTCTAAACCATTTAAATCTGTTCAAGATATTCCTACAACAATATATTATAATAATACAAAAGAACCACAAAGTAAATATTTATATAAATCGATACTAGTTAAGTTTGTAAAAAACTACATGTTTGCCTTCACAATTAATATTTTATGAATAACGAACAAAAAGCTACATATCAATCAATTGAAGTACAAATAATAGAAAAACAAATAAATATCAGCTGATAACCTAACAGATATCAGTATTCCAGGTAACAGAAAATTGCAAGAATATAAACCTTACGAAAACTTACAAAGTGGTTTCTCAAGTACAACAGATATAAAAAATCAAGACATAAATAAATAAGACCTAAGAGAGCAATATAAGACATTAATTCTACACCTAACTGTTGAAGAACCATCGAATTGATCTTGAAGAATCTTCTAAATCCCACAAAACAAAAACCCTTTACGCTATACCTCTCTCCTCTTTACTTTTAGAAATTCGGAGTGATTTCTCCCACCTAGAATATTCCCATAACATAAATTTATAAAAAACTCTGTCAATTAGCAGGAAATACGATTCATCTTTCGAAC
>JABUQX010138134.1:7500-12500 GCA_015478945.1 Trachelipus rathkii | reverse complement strand
TAGAGGTCAATGCATTTTTCGATAATTGTTTATTTAGGAAATTTAAAAGAATGAAATAATTTATGCAAAGAACGGCCTGCTGAATAAATTATTTCTGTTACCTGTAATATCAAAACTCCGCCTTGTTACAATTGGAAAATGTGATTCGTTAACCCATTAAAGAGGTGGAGCAAAGTGAATGCGTAAAAGAAGATGCGCGAACACTTCTCTCTCTCGCTCTCTCTCTCTCTCTCTCTCTCTCTCTCTCTCTCTCTCTCTCTCTCTCTCTCTCTCTCTCTCTCTCTCTCTCTCTCTCTCTCTCTCTCTCTTAAATAAATATATAAATTATTATACAATATATATATATATATATAATATATATATATAACATATAACAAATATATAATATAATATATATATATATATAATATATATATATATCAAGGCGGAGGTATGGCAAATTTTGAGACTCTCTCTCTCTCTCTATATATATATTATATACTTAAGATATATATAATATATAATATATATACAATATCTAACTTTAGAAAGATTATTCATTATACTGTATATGTTTAGATTGTATATATATTATATATATATACAAATTATAGTATCAAGGAGTGATGGCAATTTGAGAACTCATAACTCCACATTAGTGCAACTGGAGTGCACTTTTATTCAAGCCTTTTCTGATCCTCCCCTGAGCCCCGGAATCAGCTCCAATAATGTGTACCCCTAGGTAATTAAGGTACGCGGATTATCGATTGTGTATATTACAAGTTGCTAGGTGCACGGGATTTCGAACCAGCGGATCAGGGGTGCGGTTCGGGCGGCGGGGCGGGGAAAACGCGAACGGCGGGCGGGCGGGCGGGCAAGACGCACCTCGGGTGCCGGATCGAGCATCAAAAAAGGGTTAAGCCCCTAAAGACAGATCAAAAAATCACCGTGGGCAAAAATACCATAGCCGAAAAATAATCTAGTGGTGTGGGGGAAAATAGGGCGGCAATACTGTTACGACGGAGGCTTCCCTCCGTTCTGGCGCACCCTCTCGAACGGGTTGCAAAAATTAGGTGGGCCAAAAAATTACGGTTGCCAAAAAATTCCGTGGGCCAAAAATGACCCATGGGAAGATCAAAGGGTGCCGAAAAAAGTTTTAGGGGGGTGAGGTTTTTAGGGGGTTGGTTTTTGGGTGGGTGGGTTTTGGGAGTCGTTGATGGCGGGGGCGGATTGCAGGTGATGTGGGTGGGGTTTTTTTTTTTTTTATGGGTTTTGTCAGTGGGTGGGTTTTTTTTTTGGGTGGTTTTTTTTTGGGTGGGTTTTGGGTGGGTTTTTGGGCGACCAATATAGCTCTCCTACTACTCCCGGAGAAGGCAATTTATTCTTATCTCATTATATTTCTTGGTCTTTAACATCTTATAATTGCGATCATTATGCAAATTAACATATATATATATATATATATATATATTATATATATATATATATATAAATAGTATATATATATATATATATATAATATATATATATATATACTAGTATATATTATATCTAAGTATATGATTAGTGATGACGGATGTCAAAATTGACTGTTTGCGGAATGCGATCCTTAAAGAGTGAGGATGCGGATGCGGCATCTAAGTAGATGCGGATGCGGATGTTTACTCTTTGAAGTTTAAAATAAAAGATATATAATTTTTATATATATATATATATATATATAATAATATAATTATATTATATATTTATAATATATAATATATATATATAATTAATATAGAGGATATATAATATATTATATATAATATATATATATATATATATATATATATATATATAATATATATATATATATAAATAATATATATATTAATATATATATATATATATATATATAGTTTACAGTTGTCACCACCACCTACACCGGAAGAGCCCTATTCAAGGAGGGGTGTTCACACCTCAGATATTATCATACTAACACAAACTACGCAAGATGAGCACAGACGCAGCTTTTAAGTGAGAGAGATTAAATTCAGCAGGAAACACAGAAGATGAAGAGAATTCCACAGAACAGAGTGCAGGAAAGAAAGGAAGCACCACAGCGAACAAGCTGGATCAATAGATTTCAACACCAAACTCATGGCAGACACTAGCCACCCCTTGTGCTACGAGGGCCTCGTAAAGGTGGTGGTACGCGATGATTAAGCTCCCTCGAGCCACTGCCGCTGCGTAACTACTAGAAAAGATATACACACCAACATCTCCTCCGTAAGAGTGTAGTCCGTCATAGTGAACTGGAAAGTGCAGACATGTTTATAGCCTTTGGCACTTGGCCTCGACCCGTATCCCGCAAAAGCGGGTGAACTCAAGCCCCCCCCCCCCCTCTGATATTGAGACGCATTACTCCTTTACAAGGGCGGATAAGCCCTGCCATAGCTGGAGCAACTGAGAAGAGAAAAAAAAGATCTCCGCAGGCGCTAAACAGGAACTCCCAGTTTGTAGCTTGAAGGCCAAGGATTGTTTAATGATTGTCAACAGGAGAACGAGAGAACCGTTGAAAAGAGATAGGAAAGTAAAGGGTCTTAGAGAGGGAGATTTGTTAGAGTTTTGGGTTTTTAAAGATTGAATTTCACAAGGTTGAGACAACCCGTACCGGAAATTCATCCAGGATCATGCGAGAATTAGGAATCGGAAAGATTATGACGAGAGGCATTCTAGAAGTAAAGAGAGCAGAATTTGAAATGAGTGAAAATGAAGGGCGAGCATTGGCATACGAGTGGATAGAGTTAGAGTGCAGGTGAGAAGTCATATGAAAAGTAGGAATAAAAGTAGGAGATAGACCAGAACCCTGAGGAACACCACTTTGACTGAAAAAGAAGTCGCCCCGATCAACAACAGCCAATATTGAGTGGCGATTTAAAGAAAACTAGACATAGTTAAGCAAAGAGAAGAGTAAACCCAAAGGAGGGAGCTTGGAGAGCAGTGACGTGTGTCAATACCCGGTCAAATTGCCTGGATATGTCAGCTCACAGCAAGTCGTCTCCGTAGTTCCTGAAGGGCGGAAATCCAAATCAGTTAGTATAGAAAGTATATCGCAGTAGACTCGAGCTCCGGAAAGCCCGCGTATGCCGATCGGAAAGAAAGTGATGAACTCCGAATATGATCTAGAAATGAGAGTGAGAAAGGGTTTCAAGATCTTAGATAGAATACAAGTAGAGCTACTTCAGGGCGATAGTTAGAAGGAATCAGAAGTGGCTTCCTTTTTTCCGAACAGTTTGGACATGTTCGTGCTTCCAACACTGAGGGAATAGTTTAGTATTGAACATAAGAATTAGTTGAACGTGGGGCGGGTCAGCACGAAAGCACACTCCATCAAACCTGGGAGGAATGCCTCCGGGCCACCCGCATTCTTAACGTCAAAGATTTCAGAAGCCCATGCACCCCACCAAATGTAATCACAGGCAATAGCATAGGACACCTGAGAGAATAAGGACGGAGGAGGAGAGGAGGAGGAGGAGGAGTGCCAGAAACGTCTAGGGTTGAGTTAGAGGAAAATCGGAGGCCGAAGAGATTTTCCTTTTTCAGTTGGAGAATTAGCACAGAACCAACAAATCGAATAAGAGGAGGAAAGACAGATTACAGAAGTTGGTTTTTAGAAAAGTTTTTGGCAAGAGCCAGACAAGATTTTTATCAGTTTAGAGAAATCAAGAGTTAGCCACTTTTTCGGTTGTTGATTTTGAAAGCCCGCTGCTCGACCGAAGAGTTATTTTCCCTGCAACGATTTCTAGCTGAACGAAAATAAGCAAGTGAAGAAAGAACGAGAATCACCCGCCATTACGCACTGCTCTAAGCCTGGAATGACCATGAGAGCAGAGCACCGGTGTCAACCATGGATAGAGGAAGGAGAAAAATTCGAAGGAAGGAAGAACCTGCTTCATCATACCAACAACGATACAGGGCTCCCATCGTATGCGCAGAAGCCGAAGCGTCACCAGGGCAAAGCAGTCATTCCAATAATAGGCGTAGATAGAACGACCGCAAGGCCCCACAATAGGCCCGATCAAAGTGCCAGAAGAAAACGCCATATAGAATATATAAAATATATATATATATAATTAAAAGATATATATATAGATAATATATATATATATATAATAATAAATATTATATATATATATATATTATATATATAATATAGGCCTGATGGTAGGACTCCGTCAGGGATGGGAACAAGTAAGGTATAGTAATGGATACTCTACAATGAATCAGTGGAAAAACATGATCAAAAGTCGAAAATAAATAATATAAATCACTAATCAATAAGTAAAAATGAAATACTCACAAAAAGAGGACACACAGAAAAAACTAAACATATGTGGGAAATTCAGCGATAAGCTAAACAAAATTAAAGCAAAAAAAAGAAATGAAATATCTCGAAAGTACGAAAGTTACAGAAAAACCAATTACATAGTTGGAATCAGCGGAAAAAAATGAAAACTGAAAAAGAAAATGAAAAGAAAAAAAAAAAAAATGTGAGGGGGACGTGCGAGCCGACGGGGACAGAAGGGGGGACGTTTTCAGCCGACGGGGGAGGGGCGGAGGAACCCCCGGCAGACCCCAAATAACCAAAGAGCGGCGTTTCGGAGACGCCTTCCACGGAGGGGGGGGAGAATGAGTCTACGCCTTCGGTCAAACCGGAAGGCCGAGAGAGCCCCGAGCTCCTGCCATCGGCGTACCCTGGGGAGTCCTAGTGAAAAAAAAAAAAAATGGAAGAAATGCGGAGTGCGGAAACGTATGGCCATAAATGGTGGATCAGGTCACCCTAAAATCAAGATGAGGATCATAAATTTCTAGCACTCAAAAATAAAAAAAAAAAAAACAATGAAAAGAAAAGTTACTTGTTGTCATTGTCATTAGTTATCTCTCGAATAACTATAATATAATTAATGCATTTCATTATACAATAATATACAAGTTGATTACGAATACTGTCCTCCTACTTCGCACTAGTACGTCTTTCA
>JABUQX010138133.1:55000-60922 GCA_015478945.1 Trachelipus rathkii | reverse complement strand
CTAGTCTGGATTAAGAACTTCCAAATATTGAAGATGAACTTTAATTTTAGGACAATGTTGGACATACACTAGTATACCTTTTGTTTATTAGTAGTTACAAAAAAAATTTTTTTTAAAGAAAAAAAATTTTTTTTGTTAGATAGATTAAGAATCATCGTACGTTTTAGCTTAAGTTCCTTAGCCTGGATTAGAAACGTTAGAATTATGCTAGTTTTATCTCAACTATACAGTTGTTTATCATTTATATTTCTGTTTTATTTTTTTTACTACAAAAAACTTTAAAGGATACGTTTTAGCTCCAGAGAGGGGACAACGCAATTTTTTAAATAAAAAATACTACAAAAAAGAAAAATGAAAAAACTTTTCTTTAAAGAAAAATAAAAAATAAAAAATAAAGTTAAGAACCTTAAGTAAGTCAAGTAACTAAAATTAAAAGCTAAGAACCTTAAGTAAGTTAAGTAAATAAATCTAAAGTTAAGAATCTTAAGTAAGTTAAGTAAACTAAAATAATTAAATACAAGTTAAAGAAAACTTAGAATAGTTAAGCACTTAAGTAGTAAATGTAAGAATCTTACTAACAACTTTATAATTAAGAAATCATTTAAGTTTAAAATGCAAACAATTTGCTTAATTAATTACTAAGTTCCAATTTAAAATTTTAATTACATTATTTAGGCGACCTTGAAATTATTCTGAAAACAAATACTTCAATATGATTAAATATTTCAGAAATGGAATTCGGGAAAATGATCTTGTTTCTACTCACCATCATAACGACATGTCAAAGTATCATAGTACAAGAAAATGAAGAAACAAAGATTCTGCCTGGTTTGGTTTTATATCGCACCGGTGAAGTAAGTTTTATAGAAGGATATTTAGATCTAATCGTTTCATTAGAATGTCCCTCAGACGTAAAAGAAACTGTTATAAAAACAACCAAACTAGTGAACAACATCAAAGACTCATTCTTACCAACGTTCGAAGCCACATTTCTGAATGTTTCGATCACACAAAGGGCTCACCAATGGGAATTTAAACTAATGACCATTCGAGTAAAAGTTCTAGCCCAGAAATTAAATGAAGTAAATGAGTTACCTTGGATCTCAGCACGATCAAGAAAGAAACGAGCTGCTTTTGAGTTCGGAGGAGACGTCCTCAACATTCTTTTTGGTACGGCTACAGATAAGCAAGTAAAGCTCCTTAGGAAAAAAATCAACATCTTAGGAAACTACGCTTCTACATCAAACCTACTCATTACCGAACTAAAAGAGCAATTAAAGGCAAATACTCGCACATTAATCAACTTTAGGGATAGCCTACGGAAGTTAATTGAATTCCAAACAAGTTTAAGTGCTACGCATAATATTATAAACCAATTGGGAAGTATCCGGGCATTAGTAAATTTAATCGAGCAAGCTATAACTAGTATACACAATATTCACCAATTGGTGATAACCTCTCTTCAACTCGCTAAAAGTAAAATTACTAACTCCCAACTTTACTCTCCTATATTCCTCTTACCTTTCATTCTAGAAATGAACAAAGAAACTAAACTGCATACGGTCATACCTCTAGAAACAAAAACATACCAATCCTTCTTGACTTACTCTTGGACTATTCAATCTGCAGCTAGCCCTTATGAATTAATTACCTTAATACCTTTTATCTCAGTGGAGAAATTCACTTCTTATAAACTTATACCTTTTCCTACCCATCTTCCTTTAAACAAATCTCTTGTTCGAGTTATGTACAATGACCCAAACAACTATTTCTTTGTGAATTACGGTCAACGGAAATACACCTATCTAAAGGAATCGGCACATCACCTTTGTCGACATTTAGGCCAACTAGCAGTTTGCCCCCAATCCCAAGTATTAGCTTCTATTGATGATCAGTCTTGTTTGTTAGCACTCATCCTAAATTTTACCAATGATTTTTCACACTGCCCTATCGCAGAGTACAAACCTGTAGAACCCTATACTGTCACTCTAGGACACTTCACTCTTATTTCTTTTTCAGAAAAAACTAGGGCTTCAATCGCATGTGAGAAACCCAACTCCATACAGCATGTGTATGACTATGTCTTTACTATTCCTCATGGATGTGCATTTATTTCTTCTAAATTTCAATTCAAAAATCCCATCCATCTAGAAAAGAACATCACACTCTCTTCCTTGATCTCTCACTCTGATCATGTTCTGTTCAACTTTCTATCGCATGTTGCTCTACCTAACATCTCCTCTGTTCTATTTCCTAAGTTTCAAGCTCTGAAGGAAATCCATTGGAACCAAAGACTAGATCAATTAAATCAATCAATGCACCCTTTCACCCCGTATTTTCCACAAATGAAATTCATCCCATACATCGGAGGAGGAACCTCAGGAACTATCTTCTTCCTTGCGGTTCTTGTTATCGCATACTTCGTTTGGACTAAAAGAACATACCTTTGTAGGAAGTGCATACCAGTAGTATCGAATCCAGCTGAAAGCATCCCACTTCAGGCAATCCCAACTTCTAATGTTCGAATACAACTAGCACCTGAAGATGCACCTCAGGATAGTGCGGTTCAGATTAGATCTCTGTCCCGTTCCCCAACTCCAGCCCAGAGACTATCCATTCTACCTCGACCTCCTATGCCTCTTCCAAATACTCGAGCCATTACTTCGGCTGAAGCTCACGTGACATATTCCAATTGAAAACAGTCTTTAGGGTAAAGACTCCTTCACAAAAGAGGGGTCCTTTATCGGAATAAAGGTGTATATAAACATACATACACCCTTTCTTCAGAACATAATCAAACGGATTTCTTACTCTTGAGAACGCTCAAAAACGTCCGTTGAAAATAGGGAATTGTCACGTCGCAAGTACCTCGGTTTGATATCCAAACGAACGCAAATTTACATGTTTCGCTTTGTACGAATTACTTCCGCCCACCTAGGCTCTTCTCCTTCCCGAAAGGAAATTTAGTCTTTCTGACGCTATAAAAGCAACCAGTTGTGAGCGTAGACGAGTGAAGTGGAAGTGATTTTCTGTTTGTGTATTTACACATAAATATATATATATATATATATATATATATATATATATATATATATAAATACCTCTTCTACCGCTTAGTATGAAAGATCTCTGCTTAGTCAGAAATAAGGAGAAAAGACTAGTATTCTTTCGTAGTGTTTAATATATATATATATACATATTCTATGTATATATATATACATACCTAATATATATATATGGTGTACAAAAATATATATATATATATACACTTATGCTTCTGTATATATATAGATATGTCATACAATATATATATATATATATATATATATATATATATATATATATATATATATATATATATATATATATATATATATATATAAATCTATATAAGCCGAATATTTATTTCTCACAGTCAAATTTTTACTCATTTATATGATGAGATATCTTGGTTGGAAACAAGCTCGAGGGCAGAGCTCTCTCATTTAATATCTAACCTCGAGGGACAAAAGCTGAGGAGGTAATGAATCTCTAGGTTTTGTAATTTTATTAATAAATAAATATTGTGGTATTTATGCTGATAAAAATATTAACTATCTGAGAAAATTATCTAAATAGAAGGTTATTTAAATGTTCTATGAATGTAATCTAAAGCATGTAAACAAAAATCAATACATGCAACCAAATTATGAAATGTATATTTAATATCTTAATCGAAGCGTTTTTATTACAGCGTAAAATGTGTTTATGTAATATTATTCCTAATTTTCCTTATTAAATTTTATAGGTTTTTTTAACTGTCGATTTGAATCTCTGCGGAAACGCACAATAAAATTGGATATTGGTCTGAGTCTTAATCCAACTCCTTGATAGTTCACTTTATTCTCAAGCAAAAGAAAATTGTGACATATATATATATATATATATATATATATATATATATATATATATATATATATATATATATATATATATATATATATATAGGGAATTTCAGGAAAATTTTTGATAAGAAAAACAACGAATTTCGAGTATTTTCTTTATTGTGGCAATTTCTATTATTAGCGTTATTTGCATTTTTAATTTTTAAGAAATTAACAAAGATTATTATTTATTATTATTATTATTATTATTATTATTATTATTATTATTATTATTATTATTATTATTATTATTATTATTATTATTGTGTATTATTATTATTATGCATGGAAGTATTATTATTGTGTATTATTATTATTGGTATTGTTATTATTTGCTTTAATATGGATTTGATTTTTTTCAAGTTCTTTTATTTTTTATTCTTTTATTTTTTTATTATAGTATAATTTATGGGTATTTTTATTTTAAAAAATTCCAACCCGGACCCCCCAAGCGGAGCGAGCGGGGCACCCCGCTCTGCGGGGGACGGGGGGGATGATATAGAGGGGGGGGGCCGAAGGCCCCACCCCGGATCAAAAAATAAAATATATAAAAATATCAAATATCAATTTATTATTATCAAGGCGTCTCTACAAACTTTACGTACATTCATCAAATTTAAACTGAAATAAATAGCCTAAGCACGGCCTAAGCTTACTCATTTTTATAAGACTATAGGTGTGAAGCACAAAAAAATATATATCAATTTCTTTTTACTTTTTGTTAATATTAATTAAATTACATTTGAAAATCCAGCATTTACTAATGTATTTAACCTCAAATCATTGAAATTACGTTACATTTTTTATTGATTTTCGTTCCTGGAGTCAACATCATATAAATAGATATATATATATATATATATATATATATATATATATATATATATATATATATATATATATAAATGAATGAAAAAGAATGTGTGTGTGTGTGGGGATAGTTTCAAGGATCGTCAGGTTCTTTTCAAGATCAGGATCTTTGGTGCCTGGTTTGTGTGTGTGTGTGGGATCAGTGAATTGCCGGATCAGATCCAGAATTGCCCTTCATGGTGTTTTTGGATCTGAGTTCCCATCAGTTATATAAAAAAGGCAAATAAATATTTTCTTAAAATATTCCTTAATAAAAATTACCAATTAAATGAGGATTAAATAAAGAATAAAAATTCAAACTATGTTACAATAATATTTTCTCCCTAATTAATTCATTTAAAAAAGTATTAATTTATATAAAAGTAAAACAATTGAAATTATAACATTGGAGAAATAAAATTGAAATGACTCTTAAGACCGTTTATGGTCTCCGATTCTAACTAAGCCTATAAGATTGTTTAAACTTCGAACATGAATAAGATATATATATATATATATATATATATATATATATATATATATATATATATATATATATATATATATATATATATATATATATATATATATATATATATATATATATATATAAATATATATAAAAATATATATATGCTCTCTCTATATATATATATATATATATATACATGCTCTTTGTAAGCATGTGAGAATTAAATCAGATTGAGAATTGAATAAGAATGTTTCAGTTTTCATAATGCGTTGTCAAAAATGAGCACAAGCGTAAAGCTCGAACACAAAAGGTTAAAAATTAATTTTAAGGGTTAAAGAGGACTGTTTCAGGTAATGTGTAATGTGTGAAATAATAATGAAAATAATAATAATAGTAATAATGTGTGTTAATGAAGGTGTGGGACAGATCGACAGATCTCGTCGGTCCCAAGGTTAAGAGGTCGGTCAAAATTCTTTGATGGGTCAGATCAGGGCTGATGGAAAAATCAAATTAACCAATTATTTTAATAATCCTAATTAGATAAAAAATAATAATAATTTACTTTAACTGCGACGCTCCCCAGCAAGGGTCAAAACCCTGTCAGCTGGGCCAGCACTCTTCTGAATCTTCCTCTATCTTCCAAAACTCCATCTTCCCTCAGCTCCTGCATCGACGGTA
>JABUQX010138133.1:37500-42500 GCA_015478945.1 Trachelipus rathkii | reverse complement strand
TATATATATTTTTTTATTATATAAATATATTTATATATATATATATATATATATATATATATATATATATATATATATATAATTTTAATTAACAAAAGGCCATTATTCATTTTTAGTCTGATGAAATCATAAAACTAATGTAATAGTCTTCAATGAATAAAAATATTATTTTGTTTTTGTAAAATTTTGCATATATGTTGGCTATAAATTCTCTCCTCGGGAATTCGCTCCCTAACGTAACTGTACATTATTTCCATTCTAGAATAAGATAAAGAATTAAAAGAAGTAATACGAAATAAAAAGGAATAATAATTAGCAAGAGTAAAGGGCAATCAATGATCATTCAAATCTTGCTTGATTAAAATTATAAAGGAAAATCAAATTAGGTTAGGTCACTTAAAGAATTGTTACATATTTTCTCAAGATCAAAATAAAAAGATGAGAAATGAGACTAATGGATATTAATCGAGAATTTTCTTAATCACTTGGTGCAAAATGCAAAGGCACGTTTATTTTTGTTGAAGAAACCTTTTCAATAATATATATATATATATATATATATATATATATATATATATATATATATATATATATATATATATAGTATATATATATATATATTTTTTTTTGTTTGTATATATATATATATATATATATATATATATATATATATATATATATATATATATATATCAGAGGTGGGCACTTCCGCTCTTTAGTCCGCTAGTCCGCTAGTCCGCTCCGAGCGGACTACCAGAATAGGTGCGGACTAGCGGAGGTGCGGAGACGTCAGGAAATTAGCGGACTTGCACGTGCGGATCAAAAAAAAGTTTCCGCTCTTTTGTTCCGCACCTTTTTGAAAAATGAAAGTATAGTTTACTTATTAAGAATTCTTATTGGTTATAATAAAGAAATATAATTTTTATTTTAAGTTTATAACTAATTATACTTTTAGTCTAAGACTTATTGTTTTTTAATAATTAAACTTCCAAAAATAATCTCAACCTCCTTAAAGGTACCATATATAATAAATAACATTTAAATTGATTTTATAGACTGAATGGCTATTACCCTCATCTATAATAATTAATATAAAATTAATATAATAATATATAAATAAATTCTGTGTAAAACACAAATATATATATATATATATATATATATATATATATATATATATATATATATATATATATATATATAAGTATATATATTATTATATATATATATATATATATATATATATATATATATATACATTTGGGCTTTAAGGAATTGATTAAAATATATATAACAACAATATATATATATATATATATATATATATATATATATATATATATATATAGTATATATATATATATATATATATATATATATATATATATATATATATATATATATATATATGTATATATATATATATATATATATAGTTATGTATATATATATATATATATATATATATATATATATATATATATATGTATATATATATATATATATATATATATATATATATATATATATATATATATATATATATATATATATATATATATATATATATATATATATATATATATATATATATATATATATATATATATTTATATATATTAGGGTGGTCCAAATTTCTTATGAGCAATATTTAATAGTGACACAATGCTGTTGAAATATAGGAATACATAGCTTTTCCACACCACCCCTGAGGTAGCTATAACAGGGGCAATTTTTTTAATGTGGTATCCCCCAAGAGGACTACTCCACAACTTATTCAATTCATTTATTTAATTTTTATTACTTATTATATGTTTATTCCTTATTTTCATAACTCTTTTTCAGCTGTTTCTTTGATATTCCTGGAAATTTTTCCCTGTGTCTTTCTATAACTTGAAGAATGTATTGCATTTCCTCCTCGTTTTTTGTTAGGTGATTATTATAGTTTTGCACTAGTGCAATAGCTCTTTCGGCATTGTCGTTGATGACATTTATTGATTTGGTAACTTCTTGTGCATTCTTATAGTCCGTTCTTTCGTTCCATTCCAATGGGTCCAAACGTAATTTATTGAAGAACAAATGACTGCATTCTGTTATAAAGTCGGCAAGTGTTTTGTTATGAAGTTGATCTTCATCCTTAAATACAAAACGTTTATCTGGCTTATCTACACTTGTTCTTCTTGGTTTATGCAGAGCTTCAACCATCTTTCGTTTCATTTCAACTGGTACTTCATCATCCATAAATGCAAGAGCTGCAAGTTCTTCTCCTAAATACCACAAGTGACGTTTGAGAGCTTTACTAGCTACTACTGATAATTCATAATCGTCACAGCATTCCAGCTCTTGAAGGTACTTCAAGTCATTTCTTGGGGCTGAAGCTGCTGATGGGGCTGAAAACCAATTGGGAACATAAAACCTTACAGCAAAGTTCGCAAATCTTGTCATTGCAGCTGCTTCTTGCTCTGTCATATTAAACTGCGACCTAAACAAGACTATTTTCAATGAATAAATGACTCGTGCCATCCATCGTGCTCGATGTAGAGCACCAGGTTTACGAAAAGAAAACCGTTTCTCAAGGTTCCCACATAAATAAACAACTGTCAGCTCCAATAGTTCTCTATAATCATCCCGTGGGTGGCTTTTCTTTAACTGCTCACTACAAAAAGCTAAGACATTTTCTGTCCATGAATCACTAATACTCACTATCTCATACTTTTCTTTATTAATTTTTTTCCAAAATTTCTGGAAACGTTTGAACAGGTCAATGTCTGGTCCTGATGAAATACAGTAACATTTGCTGAAAGCAGCAGATATGACTATTTCGTGAATATGATGTCGACATGCAAAGGCCAGAAGACTTCTTTTCAGCTTCTCTTCTATAATCCTACAAGCCCCACTTTTGGTTCCGGTATTGCTTGCTGTTGTGTCAAAACACATTCCTACTATGCTATCTTCCAAATTCCAATCTTTTAGGCACTGTACTACAACTTCTGCAACATTTGCACCGGTTCCTCTCAAAAGTTTTGGAACACCCAGCAACTTTGATTTCCCTCCACCATGTACGACGATCGCTAGACGTTCAACCTTGTCTTCTCCGGTTACATCCAACAATAACTTACCATCCCAGTGTACAGATGTCAGTAAACCACCAGGAAATGTTTGTTTAATATCCTCAGCAATTGCTTTACGAACGTCAGACCTTCGCCGCCGTAATGTACTTCTGCTTAATACAATATTATCAACTTTTTTCCCAAGCGCATTTGCAGTAGCTGTTACTACTAACATCGCACGTCGATCACTCATTTTCGATCTATCCAAAGCCATTGCTAAGTCAGGGGTTATGATTTTATGACGTTCCTTTGAACTCTTACATGGTTCGACTCTGGACGGTCCAGGTTGGGGTTCTTCACTGCTAGAGGAACTACCACCATCCACACTAGTACATTCTTGCAGAATACGTAATTGTTCCTCCTGCCGACGAACTTCCCTTTTAATTCTATTACTTTCTTGTTCTTCCCTTTTACGCTTTCTTTCTTGTTTTACAGTATATTTTTTATCCACATTACTCATATACCCTCGCCTACCTTTTTCTCTCTGAGCTTTAAGAAAAACTCTATCTTCTTCATTTGATATTATTTTCATTGCGTTTGCATGTGCGATATCAAATAAATCATTTAAGCTTTCTTTAAAGATAGTCTCTTTTTCAATTTGTATTTGACTTCTCCTTCCTTTCAATTTTAAAAGTGATCTGTATTATTCATATGTCTTTCTAATCTTGGTTAAAACATCCTGTTTGGCCTTCGTGGGTAACTTTGCTCTATCCCAGAAGTCATATATTTCAGAATATATTATATTTGAAGCCTCCTTTACTGATTTCTTATTGTGTGTCAGCCAAAACAGACGACGTAATACATTGCCAATTGATGGAAGTTTTGATCTACAGGTCATGATTTCTGATATTTGCCCAATAAGCCAAACATGTGTATCCGATCTTGTTTGACGTGATTGAGACATTCTACATAAGAAATTTAAATAATTATGACACGGCAAGCACGTAAATTTTGACACAACCAACACCTATAACGTCTACAGCACAACTGACAACCCGCTACAGTTTACTCAGCCACGCGCAACTTTCTTTGAGCATGTGTCACCATTAAATTTTAATTTTTTTACTTCAAATTTTAAATAGAGTATTTTTACGGTGAACGTCACATCTTAGAACGTTCAGAATGATACATTTCTTAATTTTGATTTTTTGGACCACACTAATATATATATAGCTACAGAGCTGATACGTAGCATTAGAATCGACTCTGCAGGCGTCGAGGCTTTCATGGATTCTACTAAAGTCTTGGACGAAATAGACCTTCTTATGGGTGGACAGGGTGGTCAAAATATTTCAGAAGGGAGGCAGAATGATTTAGGTGAGGACCTTAAATTAGCAATGAACTGCTGGAAGCGAACTAACACCAGCACTCCTCTCACCAAGGACATCTTTCCCTTTCAGCATAGGCAGAATTTGTTGAACTTGTTCATAAAATATAATACACCTCTCCCTAGTTCTGCTGCTGTAGAGCGAATATTTAGTATTGGTGGGGATATTTTGAGGGCAAAGAGGTCAGCCTTAACTGCTTTTAATTTTGAGCAGCTAATCTTTTTGAAAGGTAATATGGATCTCTTGTCCTTTGAAGAAGACATTGAGGAGGAAGTGGAAAATCTTGAGATTTTGTAAATATTCATTCAATTTTTCATATAATATTATAAATAAATTTTTGTAAGGATATATATACTATTTAGTATTTAATATTAAAACCTTTTGTGAAGTCGCACATTATTAGCGGAAGACGTGCGGACGTGCGGACGTGCGGACTTGCGATAGCGGAGGTTTGATGGTCTGAATAGGTGCGGAGGAGCGCTAGCGGACTACGTTTTCTCGATTTGCGTTTGCGCTCTAAACCTAAAGAGTGGGGTGCGCAACTCTCATATATATATATATA
>JABUQX010138133.1:25000-32500 GCA_015478945.1 Trachelipus rathkii | reverse complement strand
CTAGATGTTTTTGCATGGGTAGGCAAGATATATATATATATATATATATATATATATATATATATATATATATATATATATATATATATATATATATATATATATATATATATATATATTAAATATATATATATATATATATATATATATATATATATATATATATATATATATATAAATAAATATAAATAATAATAATAATAATAATAATAATAATAATAATAATAATAATAATAATAATAATAATAATAATAATAATAATAATAATACAAAAACACACACACACACACACACAATAATAATAATAATAATAATTTATAATAATAATAATAATAATAATAATAATAATAATAATAAATAATACAAACAAACACAGACAAACACAGACAAACACAGACAAACACAGACAAAACCTTCGGTTTTGTCTGTTTGTCGGATTGATAGCCCTTCGAGTACGCGACCGACGAGCAGGAGGCTTGCCTCCTCATATGCTCAACAGCATTAGTTATATTTTATTCAGCTACGCCTATGTGCAAATGCAAGTTAAACAGTGGATAGGGAGGCAAAGCATAAATAGCTCATTTTTGGTTTTATATTTCCTTAAGATTTTGTAGATTAATTTTCTTATGGTTTCTTATTATGTTAACATTTTTTTATATTTTTTTATTTGTTTTTCTTAATTATTAATTTGTTCTTAAAAATAAGATAGGCAATGCCTACCCAGCCTATCCCTTAACTACGCCACTGACTTATATATATATATATATATATATATATATATATATAATACTAGCACTTTCCCTCAGTGTTGGAAGCGCGCATATGTCCAACCTATTCCGAAAAAGTGATGCTGCTCTGATCCTTCTAACTATCGCCCTATAGCTCTAACTTGTATTCTTTCTAAGATCTTTGAAACCCTTCTCAACTCTCACTTCTTAGACCATCTGGAATCTCATTCTCTTCTTTCCGATCGCTAGTACGGCTTTTGGTGTTCAAAGTCTACTGGCGATATACTTTTCTATTTAACCGATTTATGGTTTTCCGCTCTTAGGAACTACTGGCAGACTTGCGTAGTGGCGCTTGACATATCCAAAGCATTTGACCGGGTATGGCACGCATCATTGCTCTCCAAGCTCCCCTCCTTTCCTCCTTCTCTTTGCTTACTTATGTCTAGCTTTCTTTCAAGTCGCTAAACATCGGCTATGGTTGATGGAGCGACTTCTTCTTTTTCTGTCAATAGTGGTGTTCCTCAGGGTTCCGTCTTATCTCCTACTTTATTTCTACTTTTCATTAATGATCTTCTCACCTGCACATCTAACTCTATCCACTCACATGCCGATGACTCGACCCTTCATTCTTCAACTCATTTCAATTCTGTCTATCTTTTACTTCTAGAATTGCCTCTCGTCTTAATCTTTCCGATTCTATTCTCGCTGCTAGATAGAATTTGCGGGTGGGGTCGTCTCAACCTTGTGAAATTCAATTCTTTAGAAACCCACCTTTTACAAATCTCCCTCTCTAAAATACCTTCTAACTTTCCTATCTCTTGACGGTTCTCTGTCTCTCCTGTTGGACAATATAAAACATCCTTGGCCTTAAATATAAAAATGTCTTGAAACTCCACATAACAACGGTTGCTGAGTGCCCCAAAGAAACTGGGAGTTCTGTTTAGACTAGAGACTTTTTTCCCTCTTCTCAGTTACTCCAGCTATACATGGTCTCATCCGGCCATGTATAGAGTACTGTTCTCATATCTGGGGGGCTCTGGTTTCACCCGGCTTTGGGAAAGGGTAGTCAAATGCCAAAATGCTTATCCACTGTTATGTACTTTCCAGTTCCTTGACCCTCTATCCTTGCGGCGCGATGTTGGTGCTTTATCTCTTTCCTATAGGTACCGCAGCGGCTCGAGGGAACTTATCACCCGCGTACCACCACCTTCACGACGCCCTCGTAGCACAAGAGGTGCTGTATCTGCGCACGAGTTTTGTGTAGATATTGGTAACTCCAGGCTAGTTTGCTGCGGTGTTTCCTTTTTTCCTTCCACCACTGTTCTGTGGAACTCTCTTCCATCTTCTGTGTTTCCTGCTGAATTTAATCTCCCTCACTTTAAAGCCTGCGTCTATGTTCATCTGTGTAATTTGCGCTAGCGGATGAAATTTTGGCGTGCAACACCCTCCTTGAATAGGGCTCTGCCCGTGAGTGGTGGTGATAACTGTAAAAAAAAAAAATTGAAGACGGTTAACGTTAACGATTAACGTTAACTTCCGCTACATTCTTTACCGATAAACGCTTTAATGATTAACGCCGTTAATTTTTTTGTTAACGATTAAGAATTAAAGACGTTAACTTTCTCATTAACTGTCCCCACTCCTTGTGTGTATATATATATATATATATATATATATATATATATATATATATATATATATATTATAGAGCAGATATATATATATATATATATATATATATATATATATATATATATATATATATATATATAATTTCTTATAACTTACCCATAAAAGTAAATTGTCTTTCGCATAAAAGGAGTCGGAAGGTAAAATTTGTAAGATGATCTCGCAACCAAATAGTTACAAAGGCGAATGTCCTTGTTTTCTCTCTCTCCCTCTCTATATATATATATATATATATATATATATATATATATATATATATATATATATATATATATATATATATATATATATATATATATATATATATATATATATATATATATATATATATATATATATATATATATATATATATATATGTACATATATATATATATATATATATATATATATATATATATATATATATATATATATATATATATATATATATATATATATATATATATATATATATATATATATATATATATATATATATTAAATATATATATATATATATATATATATATATATATATTATTAGTATATATATATATATATATATATATATATATATATATATATATATATATATATATTTCTATATATATATATATATCTATATATATATTTATATATATATATATATATATATATATATATATATATATATATATATATATATATATATATATATATATATATATATATATTAAATCTGTGTCTACCTAACCAAACTTTATCCTAACCTAGACTTAATAGCCCACCAGTAGGACCTAACCTAATGGATCTTGTTAGCCCACCAGTAGGACCTAATCTAATGATCTGTTAGCCAACCAGCAGGGACCCATCCTAATGTATTTTGTTAGCCAGACGTACGCCCTAACCCAATGAATTATGGTATATTTGGAAGTCATGTGAAGATAAATAAATTATATATATATATATATATATATATATATATAGTTGAGAAGGAGTTAATATCTATATATATATATATATATATATATATATATATATATATATATATATATATATATAAATAAGATAAAATAAACTTATTAAAAATCAGGCGAGAGTTATAAAAAATAATTCTTCATAAGCACATTTTAAATCGCTTTCGACAATTACTTTTTAGTACACCGAAATAAATATTAAAATTTTCATTACAAATACTACATCTTTAAAAAAGCACAAAGTCTTAGACTCTAAAATTAACTTATAATAGATTATAAAATGCTAAGCAACTAGATCTATTGCAAAATGCACCAAATTGGCAACACTGAGTCCATATATTTTACAAATAATCGATTTACAACTAATTGATTTAATATTACAATATCAATGTATCGTTAATTCCCATAAAATATCGACTGGACTTAGTTTTTATTTTTGTGCTGCCGAAATGTAAAATTAAGCCATATATATATATATATATATATATATATATATATATATATATATATATATATATATATATATATATATATATATATATATATATATATATATATATATATATATATATATATATATATATATATATATATATATATACTGTAGTGTAAAGCATTCATCTTATAGTTACATTTTTTTTTTATTTGTTACCTATATAAGAATATAAAATGTCTTTTCAAGGAAAGCTTATTTTACAATTCTAAAAAAAAAAAAATCAATATTATTTACGTTTCAAACTAAAAATTCATTAGTTAAAACATTTTAAATCCTCTTAGTTTTAGGCAGTGTTCAAATTTTACAGGTGATAATTAATTGACCTACAATTTTAAAATTAATTAAGGTTTCACAAATAAATAACGTTATCACTTTTATCAATTCAGACACAAATTGAACTATAAGTTACAAAAATTGAAAGAAAATAAAAAAAATAACTTTTCAAAATGTTTCGCACACTTTAAAGAAATGTTTGGCTTCTATTGGCAAACAAAATCGTGGTTATAAAAGCACTCGCGCTTGAATTGTGATTACACACTCCTCTCATTCGTAATTCATAGATCATGAGTTGCAAAATTTTTGCAAACTAGTCAAAATTGCATGACGCTTTTTTTACTTAAATTGGGATATATTGGAGTGTTATTATAATAAGATGCAATTTAACTCATCAAATATTTAATTCAATTAAAAATTTGAGGAACATAAAATAATAAATAACAGTTGAACACTATATATATATATATATATATATATATATATATATATATATATATATATATATATATATATATATATATATATATATATATATATATATATATATATATATATATATATATATATATATATATATATTAGAGGCGAAGTTATGGTGATTTTTCTCTATCCGCGGATGCGGATAGTTAAAATCACTATCCGCGGATTGCGGATGCGGATAGCGGATAGTTAAGTTTTTAGAGTTTTAGCCACAGGAACTTCATATATATATATATATATATATATATATATATAGTATATATATATATATATATATATATATATATATATATATATATATATATATATATATGCATATAAAGAGAAGGGTCGAGGGGGCGACCTGGCCCCCCCCGAAATTTTTTAGACACTAAGCATTTTTAAGTATCATATCCGTTTATAACAAAATCCAGAGGTTAAATTAATTATATATATATATATATATATATATATATATATATATATATATATATATATAAATTTATATATATATATATATATATATATATATATATATATATATATATATATATATATATATATATATATATATATATATATATATAAGAAACGATTTTTGTCTGGCCCCCCCCGAAAAAAAATCCTGGATACGCCACTGTATATATATATATATATATATATATATATATATATATATATATATATATATATATATATATATATATATATATATATATATATATATATATATATATATATATATATATATATATATAGATTAAATAAAACCTTGAGGTAATAAATCTTCAAAGTGATTAGATCATATTATAATATTTTTATTAAATTATAACTGATTCACATTAAGTTATTGTCAAGCTTTCATGGGCATGGTCGCCTCAATTCTTCGGGACTGAGCTGATATGTTTTTGATTCTTGATGATTTTGACTATTAAGTTTGTTGGCTACTTGGTCGTTCTGTAGACCCATAGTGATAATTTTCTGGTTAAACTTTTTAGCATTTTGTTGAGAGAAGTCGATTCCTTTAGGTAAAGATTTGTTATATCGTCCAGAAGAACTTCACCTCTTTGCAGATTGAAATTTTTTGTGTTTTTTATTATAAATGATTTTATGAGTTTTCAATTTTTGGTGTTTGGAATTGGTATCATCGTATTAGCAGAGTTAATATTAATTTTATGGTTATTATTTTGTCGATGTTGGACTAATGACGATGATTGTTTATCATAATTTAGATCGGTTTTATGTTGATTGATTCTAATTTTAAAGTTATTGGTTTCTCCTATGTAAGTGTTTGAACAGTTTTCACAATTTATTTTGTAAATGCCTGCTTGAGTATTAAGGTTATTGTCTTTAGGTTTTAAAACGCGTTTTAGTACTATATTGTTGGATTTGACTGTGTTTATGTAATTAGTGATGTAATTATGGATAATTGATTTTTGTAGATTTGGGACGGGTAAAATATTAGTAAAGTTATTATTAGTATTATTTATTGCATGTAAATATTTATTTTTAGCTTTTTATAAAGATTTGTTGATGTATTTTAAGGGGTAATTTAATTTAAGGAAAATATTTTTTAACGTTTTAATTTCAGAGGATAATTTTTGTGTACTGCATAGTTTATGTGCTCGTAAAAATAAATTACTTAATATTGCAACTTTGGTAGAATTGTCATAGAATGAAAACCAGTGAGTGTACGAAGGGTTTGATGTAGGTTTACGATATATGTCATATAGAAACCGACTTTGTTCAAGCATTTGTAGATCTAGGAAATGTATTTTGGTTATTTCCAGGGTTTCTATTGTATATTTTATATTTTCATGTATACTGTTAACAAAGTTTCAAATTGTGTTTGTATTTATTGTTCCTGGTATCATGGCAAACACGTCTTCTACATATCTTAACCATATTACATGTGGAAAGTTTTAAAAAATCTGATAGGTTTCTACTAACGCCATAAAAATGTTGCTGAATATTGGTGATAAAGAGGACCCCATTATATAATAAGGGTCCAATAACACTAACTATAAAACAATGATGGAAAGGGAAATTTACCCAATGTTTACCTTTAAATATATATTTAGTACATACAGTATATGATTTAAAATTGAAAAAGAAATAGTAATATAAAATTTTAAATACAAATATTTTTATTTTAAGGATGCCACATCTTCTTCCGAGCGTCCAATGGATGTTGACGAATCTTCATCATCTGAATCTTTGCAGACGGTGATAGTGATGTAGTTAGGGTAGAATCTGAAGTTCATGGCAGGTCAGACGTTTCAGTGGAACGTTCCAATGGTGCTCTATTGAAGAATGACAACAAAGAAGCCTGTCTCAAAAAGTGCCCCTCCATCTCGAGAAGAACTTGCTTATAACATGCAATGACATTTGCTATGAGAGCATTAACTTTTGACGATATTTCAAAGTTGATAAATTTGGCAGTAAAGTTTGGAAATTCGCGATAGATGCAAGTGAAACGGAGAAAAGACTGTAAATAAACTGACCATGCATCGCAATACGCTGCAAAGCAGTTTGGCGATAGCGTCTGTTCGTTCGTGCATGCGTATCCTTCCGCACAACACCGAGTAGTTAAGAACGCGGTTATTGCGAAACGCCGTTATTGCGAAACGCCGTTAAGCGAGTAACCGCTATTGCGAGGTGCTACTGTATAAGATATATATATATATATATATATATATATATATATATATATATATATATATATATATATATATATATATATATATATATTTACAATTGGTATGACTTCAAATATATGGTCTGGTTGAACTGCATTTTATTTTACTGATTCTCATCTGACTTTCACTGCGGGTTCAATCAAAGCAAATTTATAATGTCCATTGACTATTTTGAAATTCCTTCAAAATTATATATATATATATATATATATATA
>JABUQX010138133.1:0-10000 GCA_015478945.1 Trachelipus rathkii | reverse complement strand
CGCACGGCAGGCGGCAAATTTCCGCGTTACCCGCCCGGCCGCGTGCGTCCGGCAACGAATATCCCGCTGCGAATTGGAAAAATATATATACTATAGTCATTCATTTTTATTTCATACTTAAACATTTCAAAGAATTTCTTTTCAAATATACTATGAGTCATTCATTTTTACTACAATTGTACGAAATTTTATTAAAAACATATTCGCGACCTAAATATGGTCACTCATTACAGACCTATTATTAACACATATTTATTAACATTATTTTTTTACTTAATACTTTTAACTTAATACTTTTTAATTATAAATTTTTAAAAATTGTATAGTAAGAAGAAAAAAAATTCAAGAGTGGTGCTGATATAATAAACATTTCTATTTTAACTACAATGTTACGAAATTTTATAAAACATATACTTTACTACCTTTAAAGCAGTAAAGCAGTTACAAAACAATAGAAGGTGTTATTACCTACACGCTAGGGGATTAGCTGCCTTTGTGTTTACTGCTTTACTGCTTTAATTCATGCTTTTACTGCTTTAACTTTCTTGCTTTACTGGCTGTTAGACCATGTTTTTACTTGCTTTAACTCTCTGCTTTTACTGTTTTTAACTTCTTCTGCGTTTACTGTTTTTAACTCTCTGCTTTACTGCTTTAACGTTCTGCTTTACTAAAATTTTTTTTTCTTTTAATATTTTTTATTTTTGTTTTAATACTTTTATTTATTATTTAAATTATTAAGTTACCTTTGCACGACTTTTTTATTTTTAATTTGTAGTAAGAATAAAAAAATTCAGAGTGTCTGATATATAAACATTTATTTTATAAATTGTACGAAATTTTATAAAAAACATATTTTTAATACCTTAAAGCAGTAAAGCAGTAAACAATAGAGGGTTAATACCTAACACCTAGGATAGTATGCCTTTGTTGTTACTGCTTTACTGCTTTAACTTTCTGCTTTTCTGCTTTAACTCATGTTTTACTGCGTTTAACTTCTGCTTTACTGCTTTAACTTCTGCTTTACTGCTTTTAACTTTCTGCTTTACTGCCTTTAACTTTTGCTTACCTGTTTTAACCATATGGTTTTACTACTTTGGCTCATATATTTATTACTTATGGTTTTTTATTTATTTTAAACTTTTATTTTTATTATTATATTTTATTTTATTTTTATTATTATTTTATATTTAATTGTGTTATTTTTTATTTTTATTTATAATTAGTGTAACATTATGTTTTTTATTTCATTTTATTTATTATCATTTTTATTATTTTATTTTTATTTTTAATTATTTTATTATATTTTATTGTCCTATTTCTCAGACAAGATTCTATTGGTAAAGCCCTGTCTATTAGGTTACTTAAAGCCTATTGTTATAATTAACAAAGTCGATAAAGAAAATTACACACAACACACACACACACACACACAACAATTCACTATGGACACTTATTAACACATTCACTATGACACTATATACACACATTCACTATGACACTTTATACACACATTCACTATACAATTATACACACATCACTAGTGACACTTATTACACACATTCACATGACACTTACATTTTCAGTAGACACTTACATTTCACTTACATCACAACACAGATTACTTACACCACGCAGATTTACTACATTCACACAGATTTTATTACACACGTCACACACACACAGCACCACAACAGATTTACTTACACCACACAGATTTACTTACACTCACAAACAGATTTACTTACACTCACATAGATTTAGCTTACACTCACACAGATTACTTACACTCACACACAATTTACTTACACTCACACAGATTTACTTACACTCCACACAGATTTACTTACACCCACAGATTTACTTAAAACTCACACACAGATTTACTTACACACACGCACACTCCTTACACATTAACGTATAATTTAATTAAACCAGTTTGTTTTAATTAAAACTACGTACATTTATATTAATCATTCAACTCATAAGTACAATTATTTCAAAGTGTCTCAAAACTCTGTTATAAACAATCATTTTCTTTGAACAAAGAATTTATTATTTACTTTAATACAAATTCGGGGGAGAAGAGTTAAAACTATCAAGTTTAAATAACTTTTACTAAAAATTTATGAAATTTTATTAAAACATATATTTTACGTACTAAGCAATTAAATTCAGTAAATCAGCAAGGTTAGCCCCTTAGCACCCCTCTACACCAAGCTATGTCACGTTTTGTTCTAGTGACTTACTGCTTTACATCATCTTTACCCATGTAATAAGTATAAAAATAACAAAATAAGTTCTTCGTGCTAACATATCATGTATTTTTATTAAGATCTTTCTAATTCTTTATTTTAAAGAATAACAAATTATTCATACATTTTATATTATTCGCCTCATGTTAACTAAAATATTTCAAAGTTTTTTAAATAAATTCGGATTTTCTTTATTTTAATTATTTATTATTATTGTACATTGACAATCCATCACGAGGAAACAACACAACAACCCGCAATCCTTACAGATACGAAACGACCTGACCTCTCTCTGTAAAATGTTGAAATAACTACTTTAGTTCTAAATTTAGGATAATCCTTTTTTATACCGGGGCGATTTAGGCCTAATTTCAGGTCAAAAATATAATTCAAACTGACCTTTTTCTGTAAAAGGTGGTGCAATAACTACGTTAGGCATTTAGGTATAAATTTAGGATAAACCTTTTTGTATCCCAGGCTGATTTAAGCCTAATACCAGGTCAAAAGGTAATTCCAGTATAGACAAGAATCGAGAATCAATGTTATTATTATTTTTATAAATATATTTCAAACTGAAACATGCTGAATCGGTAAGATCCTTTAAGCAGGTAAGAAGGAAATGCTTTCCTTTCTTGTGAGTGGAGGGAGTAATCCTTATCTCTATATGACCGCGCATGTGATTGGTCGAGAATTATTTTATCGCTTTTTGGTTTTAAGGTATGTAAAACATTTAATTTTCTTGGGGAAAACCCTGGGGGGGTTCGTTCATTTAAACTCGTTAACATACATGTTTAAATATTTATTTAAGAAAGTAAAAAATAAGGATAATAAAAACTTTACTATATAATTAGAATTTTAATAATCATTATCTTACAGTAATTTATATATATATATATATATATATATATATATATATATATATATAAATAAATATATATATATATATTATATATATATATATATATATATATATATATATATAGTAGGCTAAAGAATTAAATATATACAATGATTTTATATAAGGTTCACATTAAATATAATACAGGAATATTATTATATATAACACTTCCACATACATTTTACACATAATGTTTATGATTATTTTATATTAAAATTCTCCAAATCTTTGCAGATATGCCAATCATTTATATCTTTATCGATGATATAGTTTCGTGTTCAGTAATACCTTCAGTTAACACATACGTAAAAAGTTCCCGCTCAGATATCATAGTATATTTACATTCTGGGTCACCTGCATAAATACTTTCCTGCCATTGTTTTCTAAGTAGATAAATGAATTTCTGTACGTCGTCTATAGAACTTAGGAAGCGATCGATGATAACCGTAGGATCATCGATCAGGGTTTTCTTAAATGCGTAGTATTCTTGGTATAACATATATTTAACTACGTTTAAGCAATAAATCAGTAAATCAGTAAGGTCAGTTTCGTATCTGTAAGGAGTGTGGGTTGTTGTGTTTTCTCGTGATGGATTGTCAATGCACATAGATAATATTAATATAATAAAAACGAAAATCCGCCGAATTATTTAAAACTTTGAAATATTTTGTAACATCAGCAATAATATTAAATGTAAGTAATAATTGTTATTTTTAAATAAGAACTTAGAAAGATTTTAATAAAATACATGTTATGTTAGCAGAGAAGAACTTATTTTGTTATTTTTATACTTATTACATGGCTAAAGATGATGTAAAGCAGTAAGTCAATAGAACAAAACGTGGCATAGAGGGGTGCTAGGGGCTGACCTTACTGATTTACTGATTTATTGCTTTAAGGTACGTAAAATATATGTTTTTAATAAAATTTCATAAAATTTTAGTAAAAGTTATTTTAAAACTTGATAGTTATAAAATTTATAAACAAAAAGTATTAACAGTTAATAATAAATTCTTTGTTCAAAGATAATGATTGATTTATTATAGAAGTTTTAAGAAACTTTGAAATAATTTTAGTTATATTTGAATGAGTAATATAAATGACGTGTTTAATTAAAACATAAAAATGTTTTAATAAATTATACGTTATATGTGTAAGTGAGTGTGCGTGTGTGTAAGTAAATCTGGGTGTGTGTGTAAGTAAATCTGTGTGAGTGTAAGTAAATCTGTGTGTGAGTGTAAGTAAATCTGTGTGAGTGTAAGTAAATCTGTGTGTGAGTGTAAGTAAATCTGTGGTGAGTGTAAGTAAATCTGTGTGTGTAAGTAAATCTGTGTGTGAGTGTAAGTAAATCTGTGTGTGTGTGTAAGTAAATCTGTGTGTGTGTGTAAGTAAATCTGTGTGAGTGTAAGTAAATCTGCGTGTGTAAGTAAATCTGTGTGTGAGTTAAGTGTAAAGTAAGTGTCTATGGGAAAATGTAAGTGTCATAGTGAATGTGTGTGTATAAGTTTCATAGTGAATGTGTGTATAAGTGTCTAGTGAATGTGTGTATAAGTGTCAGTATGCATGTGTTGCGTTAAGTGTCATAAGTGATTGGTGTGCGTGTGTTTGTGATTGTGATGTGTGTGTGTGGTGTTGTTTCTGAGAATAATCGAATAACAATAGGCATAAGTCACAATAACCATAGTTATAAAAATAAAAATAACAATAGGAAAATAAAAATAATAAAATAATAAAAAAAAATAAATAAAAAAATAATAAAATAAATAAAAAGGTATTAAATCAAAAATTAAAATAAAAAAACATATGTTACACTACGTATTAAAAAAACAATAAAAATAAGATAATAAAAATAATTAAAAAAAAATAAAAATAAATAAAGAAAATAATAAAAAAAATAAAAAGTGTAAAAATAAAATAAAAAACATAATGTTAGATAAAATATTGAGCTAAAGTAGGTAAAATATGATTGAGTGAAAACAGAAGCAGAAAGGTTAAAGCAGTTAAAGCAGAAAGTGTAAAGCAGTTAACCAAAAAAAATAAAGTAGTAAATAAAACAATGTATGAAATTAAATCATGAGTGTAAAGCAATAAAGCAGAAATTAAAGCAGTAAAGCAGTAAACAAAAGCAGCATACTAATCACCCCTAGGTGTTAGGTAATAACAGCCTCTATTGTTTTACTGCTTTACTGCTTTAACGTATGTTAAAGTAATGTTTTTAATTTTAAAATTTCGTACAATTTATTAAAAAAAAGTTAGAAAATAACAGATCTGATTTTTTAATTCATATTTTTCAAATTAAAATATTAAAAAGTATGAAACAAAATTCTTATTAGAAATAATAAATAAAAAAAGTATTAAAACAAAATAAAAAAAAAAGAAGAACATAATGTTAATAATATATGAGTTAAAGCAGTAAAGCAGAGAGTTAAAGCAGTAACGCAGAGAGTTAAAACAGTAAAGCAGAGAGTTAAAGCAGTAAAACATGAGTTAAAGCAGTAAAGCAGAAAGTTAAAGCAGTAAAACATGAAGTTAAAGCAGTAAGCAGATAAAACAAAGGCATATAATCCCTAGGTGTTAGGGTAATAACACCCTCTATTGCTTTTACTGCGTCTACTGCTTTAGTAGCTAATTATATGTTTAATAAAATTTCGTTACAGAAATTGTAGTAAAAAAAATGTCTTTATATATCAGACACTCTGAATTTTTGTCTTCTTACATACAATGTTTAAAAATTTATAAATTAAAAATATTAAGTAAAAAGTATAATGTAAAAAATAATGTAATAAATTGTGTTAAATAATAGTGGCTGTAATGAGTTTAACAGTTTAGCGTTCGCGAAAATGTTTTAATAAATTTCGTACAAGTGAATTAAAAATGAATGACTCATATTATTTGAAAAGAAATTCTTTGAAATTAGTATGAAATAAAAATGAATACTTTTAGTATATATATTTTTCATTTCGCCTGCCTGGGAATATTGGTCTGCGACGCACGCGGGGTGGCAATTGCGTGATGCTTGCCCCTGCGTGCGCACGCGGCGGGGGCGGAACGCGGCGGGTCGCACGCCTGCGGTGCGGGGTTTGTCAGCCTTCACGGCGGGGGCGCACACTGCGCTCCTGCGGGGCAGCTTATGACGTGGGAAGACACTTAATATTAACTCTGTTCTATAATGGGGAAGAGATGAGCCATCAAAGGTGATTTCATCAAAGATGAATCATCAATTTAGATGGTATCAAAGATGACGTCATCAAAGATGAGCATCAAAGATGAACCTCAAAGTTGAGGCATCAATGCTGAGCATTAATGCTGAGCATTTCAATGCTGAGCATAATGCTGAGGCATCAGATGCTGCGGCATTAATGCTGAGGCTCATTGCGAGGCATTAATAGCTGAGGCGTCAGGTATAATTATTCCGTGAGTGTTTGTTCGGTGTTTGTAAGTGGTATAGTGTTAGCATCTGGTTGTTGTGAATGATCTCTGTGTGTGGTGGGTTGGTGTGTGTGGTGTTTGGGTGTGTGGGTTTGTGAGTCTGTACAGTGTATATGGATTAATTCAATGTGTCGTAGTAGAGTGTAATGTTGCTTGATAATTGTTATAATATAACTACTAAACTCATGAGTAGGAAGCATTCATAGCAGATTGTAATATACACCAATCCATTCCTCATTTACCTTATTACCTAGGGGTAGACACCATATTAGGGCTATTCTAGCGGTTCAGGGGAGCTAGAAAAGGCTTGAAACAAGTGGCAAAAAGTGGCACTATGTGGCACTCATTGGCACTCATTGGCACACTGGCACTCATTGGCACTCACTGGCACTCATTGGCACTCATTGGCACTCACTTGGCACTCCCTGGCCTCACCTGGCATTCATCTAATACTCATAGAACACTAATAGAACATCACTAGATACTGCCTTACGGTGATGGGAACCATCAAAGCATTCAAGTTAGCGTGGGGTCAAAATTTGACCCGATGGTATATGGTAAGGTCAAATGCTATACTCATGGTCAAACAAGTAGAAGCATCAAAAACCGGCTAAGCCCTAAAGGGAAGGACAAAAAGATTACCGTTGTTCAAATTTTGACCCACGGATATATGGCAGGTAAAAGCCGAAATATCATGGTCAAACAAGGTAAAGACATCCAAAAATAGGGCTAAGCCCCTAAGAAGATCAAAAATTACCGTGGGGCAAAAAATGACCCATGGAAAGACCAAAGGGTATGCCAAAAATTACCGGGGTCAAAATTGACCGCATGAGAAGACCAAGGGAACAAAAATTACCGTGGGCCAAAAATTGACCCATGGAAGACCAAAAAAGATGCCGTGGGCTAAAAATGACCCATGGTATATGCCAAGGTCAAGGCCTAAATATCATGGTCAAACAAAGTAAAGACATTCAAAAGAAGGGCTAAGCCCCTAAAGTTACCCAAAAATTACCGTGGGCAAAAAATGGCCCACGGTCGAAAAAATTACGGGGGCGTAAATAGGGGTAATACGACAACGTTGCTGACGCAACGTTTACTTATTACCCCCCTATTTTACGCCCTCTAATTTTTTCGACCGGCCATTTTTGCCCACGGTAATTTTTGGGTAACCTTTAGGGCTTAGCCCGTTTTGAGTCTGTCCTGTTTTGTGACCTTTTCTGACCGCCGACCTTTCTTGAGCCTCGAATTTTTACCTGACCTTGACCTTTTTTGGCCTTGACTTTTTTGGCCTTGACCTTTTTTTCGACCACCCCTTTGGTCTTCCATGGGTCAATTTTGGCCCAAATTTTTACCTACCCTTGTCCTTTGGGGACAATTTTGAGAACCCTAATTTTTGAGAACCCTGACTTTTTTTGAACCCTATTGTTGAGAACCCTAAATTTTTTGAGAACTCCTAGTTTTTTGGCAACCCTAATTTTTGGCACCCCAATTTTTTTCGGCAACCCTGATTTTACATATATATTAATATATATATATATATAATATATATATATATATATATAATATATAATATACTATATACTATATATATATATATAATTATATAATAATATATATATATATATATATATAATATATTAATTAATATATATATAATTATATAATAATATATATACATATAAATATATATATATGATATATATATATATGGCCAAAAATCAGGGTTGCCGAAAAAAAATTGGGGTTGCCAAAAAAGGGTTGCCAAAAAATTAGGTTCTCAAAAAAATTAGGTTCTCAAAAAAAGTAGGGTTCTCAAAAAAATCAGGGTTCTCAAAAAAAATTAGCGGTCTCAAAAATCACTTCCCCTAAAAGGACAAGGGTAGGTAAAAATTTGGGCCAAAATTGAACCCATGGAAGACCAAAAGGTTGTCGAAAAAAAGGTAAGGGCCCAAAAGGTAAACGCAAAAAAGTCAAGGCCAGGTAAAAATTGGGCTCAGGAAACAACGTGGCGGGCAGAAAAGGTCAAAAAAGGTAAAAAAATTCCAAAAAGGCCTAAGCCCCTAAAGGTTACCCAAAAATTACCGTGGCAAAAATGCCCACGTCGGAAAAAAATTGGGGGCGTAAAATAGGGGGGTAATACGTACCAACGGTTGCGTCAGCAACCGTTGTACGTTTACCCCCTATTTTTACGCCCAAATTTTTTCGACCGTGGGCCATTTTTGCCCACGAATTTTGGGTAACCTGTAGGGCTTAGCCTGGTTTGATGTGTTCGTTACTTGTTTGACCATTGGATATTTAGGCCAGTTGACCTTGCCATATACGCATGGTCAAACAGAACGACATCAAAAAGGCTAAGCCCCTAAAGGTTACCCAAAAATTACCGTGGGCAAAAATGGCCCACGGTCGACAAAAATTAGGGGGCGTAAAATAGGGTAATACGTACAACGGTTGCTGACGCAACCGTTGGCGCACCCTTTCTTCGAAAGGGTGCTAAAAATTAGGGGTGCCGAAAAATTAGGGGCCAAAAATCGAGGGTTGCCGAAAAAAATTGGGGTTGGCCAAAAAATTAGGTTGCCAAAAAAGGTCAAGGTAAAAAAATTAGGGTTCTCAAAAAATTGGGTTCTCAAAAAAATTTGGGTTCTCAAAATTAGGGTTCTCAAAAAATCGACTTCCCCTAAAAGGACAAGGCTAAAAAATACCGTGGGCCAAAATGACCCATGGAAGACCAAGGGTTTGGTCGAAAAAAAAGGTCAAGGCCCAAAAAGGTAAACGCCAAAAAAGGGTCAAGGTCAGGTAAAAATTCGAGCTTCAAGAAAGGTCTCGGCTCAGAAAAGTCAAAAAAGTTCGCGGTCATTTTGCGTCAATATGGCCTGCTGTTACTACTATATTATATATATATACCTATATATATATACTAATAAATTTCATATATATAATATATAATATTTAATATATATATTATATAATATAATATATATATTATATATATATATATACTATAATATATATATATATAATTGTTTATAGTATATAATATATATATTATAATAAATATATAGATATATATATATATATATATATATTAATGTAAAAGTTCAAAGGTACCAATCTTTAACTCAATATATCATAGTATAATTATTATTATAATCATTATCAAAAATATATATAAATAAATATTATATATAAATATTTAAAAAAAAATTATATTATATTATACTATATTATAATAGAAAATTGAGAGATATATATATATACTGTATAATATATATATATATAATAATAATAACTATATATATATAATAGGATATTATATAATATTATATATATATTAATATATAGATGTTTGTAACAGTTAGGGTTCGAGTTTTAATCTCGCGTTCTATGATCGTAATTCACTTATTTCAAATTGCTTCCTTATAGG
>JABUQX010138132.1:0-20000 GCA_015478945.1 Trachelipus rathkii | reverse complement strand
ATCTTAACGTAAGTCCACCAGTTTGATCCTCAAGAACTTAATCTTCTAGAATCCGATCCTTCCATATAGGTTTAACACGAGTCTAAGAAAAGAGAAGACCTGTAATATAATGAAAGAGTTATAGAAACAGGGGAAAGAAGAATTGTCGATCGTGACTGAGGACTATTTTATCTATTGTAAAAGTCTGCCGATCATAACTGTGGACTGTTTTGTGGACAAATCTGTCGTTCATATTTCTTATTCATCATTTTCTACGTTAAGATATCTACTGAAGATATATTTTTTTTCAATCAAGAAGATTGATGGCGACCGAAAGAAGTGGTCTACTACGTTGATGCCTATTTTCTTCAAGAGTAATTCGTCGTTCTCCATTGCTGAGTATCCAGTTGACGACATCCATTTTGCGCCTTCATGATAGATGAGGATATCCATTGATGATACATTAGAGGATTAAAAATAGTTTGTATAAACTTCATAAGGTATATTATATATCTAAAGGTCTGTAAAAATATCTAATTATTTTTTTTTGTCTTAATCAATAATTTATTTATTTGATAAAAACATTCTTTTCTTTATTATAATAGTGTTCATTATTTTATTGAAGAAAAATCATTTATTTTAATGCGCAGTTATATGTCAATAATTTATCTTCGCTGTGATTGGTTCCCGCACGTCTATTGTTGATGACGTCATTATAATTGCTTTAGTAGCCTCGTTCATAAAAATATTTGTTCTTCCATTTAAACTCACAGATGTTTGAATATATTTTTTTAATAATCATTTTCTGTTCCAAATATTGTTGCCAATATCTTTTATATATAATAGCAATTATATATAATATATTTTTTTAAGAGAATTTGCGATTTTATGCAATTGGTCAATATTTCATTAGAATATTTGTTCAACTCATTTAGTATTATAAAAAGAGACCGTTTTGAGGCTAGCGATTTCTCCTCATTGACTGCCAAGAATCTGGTTATTTCTGGATTCACTACCACAATTAAGCAAATTTTTAAAACGGTAAATTGCTTACGTCTCGGGAGAATAAAATTTGTTGTTGTCATTTTTTTTTTTTCTCAAATCTATTGTAATCATTTACGATATCGAAGTATAGTAAAATAAAATTGCTATATCATATCAATATATATATACAAAAATTTAGTATTATATATATAAATATTATTTCATATATATATATATATATATATTATATATATATAATATATATATATATAAATTATATATATATATATATATATCATATATATATATATATATATATATATATATATATATATATATATATATATATATATATATATATATATATATATATATATATATTATTTTTCTGTTTGGGATAGTATACAAATAATATTTATGTGTATGAAGCTCCCGAATTTTGCGTGTGGAGTAAATGTTTAGGCTTCACGAATGTGTGAATTTATCTTTCGGGGAAATATTGTATTGACGAGAATCACTTGGGGAATCTTTTCTTTTGTGGCAATTAAAAAATTGCAATAATATTCCTTCTTTTCTTTTCCTCTCTTACTGAATGAGAGAAAAGTTATTATTTTGTCCGTGAATATTTGGGGTTACATAACTCAAAGAAATTTCTCACCTCGTTGAAGGATTGTATGCTGTTGAAGTGTGCTATCTGCGAGAGTGAATCGAATCAACGCTATCAAAAATAGCTTTCTCTCCCAATCCAAAGGGAAGATAGATGATCCATTATTAGTATCTATATATCATTATATATATATATATATATATATATATATATATATATATATATATATATATATATATATATATATATATATATATATATATATATATATATATATATATATATATTATATATATATATTATATATATATATTATATATATATATTATATATATATATGTTTTAGAAAACCGTGTTTGTTGAGAAAAAGAAACTTTGAAATTCTTCGATCCGGATCACGTTCGTTGTTGACAAAGCATTCAGAAGGCTCAAGAAATTTCGCAGGAGGATTCTGCCCACCCAAATAGGTGTAGGGTAGACAGGAATTGGGTTTATTATTATTTTTCATTATTATTATTTCTTTTTATTATTGATTGCTAACAAAGAAGGCAAATGTCCTTCTCTTTTAATATTTTCTTATATATATATCGGATATCACGTGCAGTATATCGAAGCAATTGACAAGAAGAAGTGCAGTTTTGTAAGTCTTGGGTTTCTAATTATTTCATATTTTCTTTATATATTCGTCTGTATATGTTTTCGTTTGTGTTGTCCATTTCCATTTTTTTCTTAATATTTTTCATTCATGTCCACTGACGACATTTCCAATCTTGACAACATTTCTGATAATCCTAACGCTAATAATATTGTTATTGATGTACAAAATTCTGCTGACGAAAACGTAGCTCAAAATATTTCTTCGGCTGATTCTTTTATTAATTCCGAGACCATGCAACGTCCAGTTCTTAACATTGACAGGTTGTCACATTCACGTCCGAATATTCCTCTGCTGATAGGGTTTGTTAATAATAATTGGTGTGGACCTCAATTATCAGGTTGGTTTAATTCTGTTGACGCTTACTTCGCAGATGAAGGAATCACAAGCGATGTAGAAAAATTGAGGGCCTATATAAGGTTTGTGTCTCAAAAGGAAGGTAATGTTGCTTACTTAGTGCAAAGTACGCCGGAATTAAAGGGGGCTGTTTCCTGGGAATCATTTAAAAATGATCTATCATTAGTTCTCAATCCTCTCGTTTCTAAATCCACGTTCGAAACGTTCAGTGATTTCGTAGGTACCAAGTGGTCACCTAATCACTCATTGCCCGAGTTCTTAACAGAAGCTCAGAGGTCATTACAATCTTTTATCGATTCTGCTGCTCTATTACATGATATAAAGTTTAGTGACGAACAGCGTCGTCTCCTCTTATTTTCTAATTTATATTCGAATGTCAAGCCTCAATTCCAAAAGATTATCCATGAAGAATTTAGTATAGATAAAACGATACCTCAACAGGTACAAACGTATTTACGAAAGACAAGTGTCTTAAATAATGGTAAGGTAGTTTCTTCTTTTAACAGAACATCGAATTCTGTTCAATATAGTCCGGTGTATGCTACGCAATCGGAGAAAATCTCTTCTCCCAGCTCATCCCACAGTCCTATAATGTTAAAAGTGTTCCAAGTTTTTATCGTGATCGTTCTTCTAATGTGAATAATTCTGTTGCTAGGAGTCCTAATGTAAGGAAACCATTGTTCTGCCGTCGATGTGAAAATAATGGACATGGCACTGCCGCTTGTATTTTTCGACCTTTCTGTAGTCTTTGTTTCAAAAATCATTCTAGGGGTTCGGAAGCTAAATGCCGGGGCACAATTTGGCAACCTCTTTCTGAGGAAGGTTTACGTCGTGTTAGGGTTATAAATCATTCAAATCATTCCAATTATTCTAAAAATAGTAATAATTATTCTCAAAAACACTCCAGTGTTAATCACAACCAAGCAAGTTTTGGTAAAAATCCGCTTGTTCAAGGAGGGTCAAATTCACGTTTTGACCATGCTCAAAACAATTCCAGAAGTCATTATAATGGGAATCAGGGTCAAAATATGACAAGATCATATTCCAAGGGTGTCAATAATGTAAATAAGGGGCGTAATATGCGATTTAATAACGGTGAAACCGCGGTACGAAAACCCGAAAACAGAATAGTGAGAAATGAATCTCCGCACTCATATCGATTTTCTGAAGAGAATCCTGAAGTTCAGGTAAGTCTTTTGGATCCTAATTATGATCCCGATGCAAGTTTTTATAATAAATATGAGAGAAATAATTCATTTGGGCATGAATTTACCCAATTTAATCCGCATCAGCCGTCCGATTTCTCCCGAAACCGCTGGGCAAATTTTCGCAATTCGCATCATTCCTCTCGTAATTCTGTTCATTCTTATTCGTCTAGAGGGTCATTTTTTTGAATGGGACCACGCATTCTCAGTCTCGCAATGTGGTGATGTCCAATTTAGAGGCGAATATTGTTAATATAGTTAATTCAAATCCGTGTCTCACCAATGTAAATAGTGTTGAAGGAACTCCTCTTATAGGAAAAAGTTATTATGTTAAGATCGATTTGACGGTCGAATATGAGTTTATATATGGTATAACGTCGTATATCGATTTAGGTAGTGGTGTCTCGCTTCTGAGATGGAAGGTATTCGAGAATTTAAAAAGGTTATATCCTCTCAAACTCGAAGAAAACAACATTGTTTTGAAATCTATTTCTGGTAACGTCATACAAAATTTGGGGCGTGTCAAACTCCAAATGTTGTTAAATAATCGTCTGTTTAATATCCATGTAATTGTTGTTGGAGATCAATGTTCTTTTAGCGGAAATATGCTTCTTGGTACGGATATTTTAGGTTCTTTACCTATCGTTTTCGATTTTAAAAATGAATGTTTATATATGAATGAACATATTGGGTGCACACAAATTCCTCTGGTTGTTTATGATCCATTAATATATGATCCAAAAACTAGTATCGATCCTCGCATGTACGATAAATCGCATCCACTTTTTGAAGAATCAAATGTCAATTTCGTTCGTTCTCCGTCCAATTTAAGTCATCTTAATTTTGAAGATGAATCTCTTGTTCATGAATTATCCATTTATAACGATCAATGTTATGAGTTGTTATTGCCGAACACAGTTAAGTTCGAAGCTTATTCTAGCGCTATTCTCTCTGTTGATATTCGATCTCAGGCTGGAACTTCGCCGCCTAATGATATTCATCTCGTAAGTGAGAAAAATTCCATTTCCAATGTTCTTTTTGCAAATGTTCTTAGTACAGTAGTAGATGGTACTATGTTGATTAAATGTGTAAACTTCAGTCCTTCCGCTATCACAATTGATAAGAATACAGTTGTTTCGTATGCTAATCCTCTCTCTCTTCGTAGTTCTTATTCTATTATAAATAAAATAGAATCATCTCAAGGTTTATCTGATGATGAACTTCGCGATGTTTACAAGGAAATTTTGCTTTCTAAATCGAAGAAAGAATCTGATTTATTGGTGCTGCAAGATAGTGCTCAATTGGAGCAGATCTTAGATTTTCTTTTAGCACATAAAGAAGTTATTGCTTTAGGGGGTGATAAAGTAGAATGTAGTCCGTTAGGGGAATTTAAAATAGAAATTGTGCCAGACTCACAAAAATATTTTTATACTCCAAATCATCAACTTCCGCATAAATTTCAGGCTGACATTAACAGCTGGATTGACGAGTGTATCGTCCAAGGTTACATAGAGAATTCTGATTCTCCTCATTCGAATCCTCTTATTGTCCTCCCGGTCCAAGGTGATTCAAAACCAAAGATAATTTTGGATTTTAGGAAGTTAAATAAAAGTATTGTACCTCTCCAATCTCCGATCCATAATGTGCAAGAAACGATTTCCAAGTTAAGTAATTCACATATCTTTTCAAGTTTGGATGTCTCCTCGAATCCTTATGGCATAAAAGTTGCTGATGAAAGCAAGCCTTATTTATCTTTTTCTTCTCACAGAGCGCATTACCAGTATAAGATGGTACCTGAAGGTGTGAGAAATTCTTCCAATGTGTTTTGTAAAGTAATAGAACTAGCTCTTTCTCATTTATTAGGAATACATGCATTAATTTATCTCGATGACATAATTGTGTATTCGAAGGATATAGAATCCCATTATCATAGTCTTAGTTTAGTTTTTGCAGCGCTGAAGAAAGCGAAATTAAAAGTGAAACTGGAGAAGGCTAATTTCTTTAAACGTTCGTTGGTTTATTTAGGGTTTATGATTAGTTCAAAAGGTTTATCAGCTGATCCTGTAAAGCTACAGGCCTTGAAGTCGTTCCCGGTTCCCACCGATGTTTCCTCTGCTCGTTCCTTTATCGGATTCGTATCATTTTTCCGTAATCTTGTGCCTTTGTTCTCAACCATTGCTCAACCCATCACATCCTTATTCAAAAAGAACGCTAAATTCGTTTGGCTCAGTGAGCAACAGATAGCTTTTGATATGTTAAAGCAGAAATTAATCATCGAACCATTGCTTCAATTTCCGGATTTTAGTAAGGAATTTATTATTTCAACAGATGCCAGTAACGTCGGTTTAGGTGCTGTGTTGGCACAGAAGGATGATCAAGGCAATGACCGTCCTGTTTCCTTTGCTTCTCGTACATTGAGTAAAGCAGAGAAGAATTATAGCTCCCTTGAAAAGGAAGCACTGGCTATTACTTGGTCTTTAGCTAAGTTTAGAAACATAGTTTTCGGTTATAAGATTCGTATCTACACTGACCACCAACCATTAGTTGCTATTTTTAAGAATAAAGACTTAAATAATAAGATGGCAAGATGGGCCATCAAAGTTAATTCGTTCAATCCTGAAATCTTTTTTATTGAAGGTAAGAAAAATATCTGCCCTGATTATTTGTCTCGTTTTCCTACCTCTCTCGCTCCAATCCATTCAATTTCCGGTATTGATTATTCATGTATCACAAAGAAGTTTTTCAATCTTACATCCGATGTAATAAAAACGGAGCAAAGAAAGTGTCCAAGACTTTCTCCAATCATTAATTCCATTAAAACAAATGGTCAAAGTATTAATTTTCCACATGTTCTCATCCACGATATTTTATATTATGTTACAAAGGAAATGCAATATCTCATAGAAGTCCCAGAATCTCTTGTATATACAATTCTTAGTCTTAATCATTCCAGTTTAGGAGCTGGACATTTGGGTCACGTGAGAACAGAAAAACGTATCCGAGAACGGTACATCTTTCCAAAGATGTCAAAGTTAGTTTATGATTTCTGTAAGGAATGTTCTTCATGTCTTAGGGTGAAGGGTAATATCCCCAAGAGAGCGCCCATTTTCAAGTATCCCGTCCCATATCAACCGTTCTGCAGAGTTCATACTGACATCATAGGACCTTTACCTCCATGTAAAGTGTCAGGTGCTAAGTATATTCTTGTCTTTAAAGATTCATTAACTCGTTACGTTGAGTTATGCGCTATCCCGTCTCGTAGTGGCATTCATATTGCTAACGCTTTGCTTCATAGGGTCATTGTAAGACATACAACACCAAACGTACTTCTCAGTGATAGGGGTGGTGAATTTGTCTCGTCGTTCTTTAAGCAATTATGCAAGCTTTGGAAGATTAAGAAGGTGGAGATAACCGTTCGTTCACCTATTAGCAATTCTTTGATAGAGCGCGCAAACTTGCAGATTGAAAACTATTTACGTCATTACGTAAATGAAAAGGGTAATGATTGGTCTAATTTCCTTCCTTTCGCTCAATTGTGTATTAATTCTTCTTATAATGAAACCATAGGGGATTCCCCACATTTCATTCTTTTCGGGTATTCAAAAAGATTGCCTTACGATGTAGAGAACTACGTCACTCCGTTTACAAATCCAGATAAAAATTATTGTCCTACTCATGAAGAGTTAAAAGATATAGTTATTAGAACTAATTTGATTCGTGAGATAGCGAAAGAAAATTTAGAAGTGGAAACAAGAAAGTTTGTAGAAAGGCAGCATAAGAAAGCTGAAGATAGAAAGATTTTAGTGGGTAGTAGGGTGTTTATCCTTGATGTAAAACCTCCTGGGGTATGTAAAAAGCTTTTTTCCCGTTGGAAGGGACCATTTAGAGTTATTGGTATACTCGGAAGAAACAGATTTATCCTTCAATGTCTCCAGACATCTCGTGAAATCGCCGTCCATAGCGATAATTTCAAAATCGTGCCAGAGCCGATTTCAGATCAAAATCATTGTCCAAATCCAAATCTCTTCTGTTAAGGATAGTAATCCGAAACAAGTGCATTTTAATGTCGATAAAAATGTTGTAAATGATCAATCTGACAGTATAAATTCAGATGATGACGAGTCTGAAGTTGTTATGTTCCCTCATAAATCTTCTAAGTGTGTAAATAAAATGCCGTATGCTCAACAGGCGAATGATAGTCATAGGTATTCTAATTCGTCGTTTCATGATCCTGTAAGGTCATTTTCTAATCCTAATTCTCAACAAGGTGTTTTCATGATAGTTCGCAGGAGTGCTCATTTTTGTCAGATAGTGTTTCTTCGTTTTCTGGTTTCGAAAATCAAAATGAAAGTGTAAATAATTCAAGTTTCTATAAGTCTAGTTCATATTCTGATGATTCTGATGGTAATTACGTTCCCCATCAACATTTTCAGGGTCCTCGTAGTCAAAGTCCTAGATGGTTACGTTCGAGTAATAAAGTGTCAAATACTCATAGTACTCCTATTTCTCAAGACGATCAAAGTCAAGCTTCTTGTTCTCATTATCCTACTAATCGTTCGTTCTCAGAATAGTTCTCAGGTTTTTCTCTGTCAACGCAAACTGCATTTGTCATGTTGATTGTTTTGATAGAACAATGTTGATATCTTATGTGTATGTATTTGAAGGTATTATTGTTAATAATCAGTCTTAAAACGATGTTATTATTTCCTGTACCTGAATTGCTGAGAAGATAACGAACGAAGATCTTGAGAAGAATGAAGAAGTTTTTGTTTTCTTATTTATTATTGTATTATAGATTTTATGTTTATGAGTAATTACGAAGTAGTTTGTTTTGTGTAAACATATCTGTTTCAGAAATGTAAGTAGAATTTACAAGTGTAAATAATTGTCTGAAGGGGGGAGCTTTTCTTTCCCGACTCAATATATATATATATATATATATATATATATATATATAGTATATATATATATATATATATATATATATATATATATATATATATATATATATATATATATATATATATATATATATATTTATCTTTCAAGTAAATAAAACAAATGTCCATTTCTGTAAATTAGTATTTTTGTAGTAGAGTAAAGGTGCTTCTTTGGTGTCGCTATGAATGTAAGAAGAATACTCAGTGCATGGTAATCGAGAGAGTCCTTCCTTGAGTGTAGTGAGAGAAGGTCGTGTTTCGTGCAGGCTCTAGCGGAGTTGGGATATTGTACTCCGAGCCTTGTATTGTGTTTCATGTAAAAACTATGAAGTGTTTGTTATTTATTTATGCAGCCATATCAATATTTATGCTCGTGAAATATTAGCATAAATCTCTCTTGTCTGTTAATGTCTAGAAGAGACATTCAATTATCTCATTTCTACAAAGTTAGAATTTATCAAGTCTTGCATCTTTTATATAAAGTGATTGAAATATTTTATTGATCTTGTTTTGAAAATAAACGCAAGTGAAGAATTTCCATAATCTAAGTTTATATTACTGAAGTATAGTAATATCTCATCCGGCTGTCATTCAGGTAAACACATCCGACCTTAGTTATATCTCTCCCACTCGTATCCATTATATTGTTGTGACTCATATATTATTTGATGAAACTTTTGTACAAAATATCTCATTCAAGCATACTGTAATATAGTTAAGAATATTATTATATTTTAAGAAGACTTTACAAGATTATTTTATGTGAATATTAAAACAAGGATATCAAATTACATTTCTAATATCATTTATTTAAAAAGGCATATGAACGTAATAGATTATTAAAAGTTATTTATAAGAAGTCCATTCTCATTCTCCTCGTTTTTGAAGCATCCTTTATTTCTTCGAGAGTGTAGATATATCTTAACGTAAGTCCACCCGTCTGATCCTCGAGAATCCACCTTCTAGAACTGATCCCACCAGGCTTCAAATAATGAGCCCAAGAAAAGAGGAAGACCTAAAATATAAATGAAAGAGCATAGAAAACGTGGGAAATATATATATATATATATATATATATATATATATATATATATATATATATATATATATATATATATATATATATATATATATATATATATATATATATATAGTATATATATATATATATATATATATATATATATATATATATATATATAAGTACAAAACAGTGGTCGTAGCTGTTCAAACCCCTGAAATTATTAAGGATCAAAATTTTGATTTTTAAGTCTCATAATACAATAATAATAATAATGATACACACACACAATAATAATAATAATAATAAAATAAAAATAATAATAATAATAATAATAACGATCTTCGTATGTAGGAGGCGACCGCTGATTTCGCGCGAGAGGATCGCTGGTTCAACCTGCGTAGCAGTTCTCCCAGTTCTATCTTCCGGGGGCAAGAATTAATACTCGACTGCAAACACGTTGGTGGCGTTGGTTTGGGATAGCCGGCCTTAAAGTTCGATCTGTAGTCCCAAAAATTTTAGAAAGGATAAAGCACGTTAAAAGGAAATTTTTATAATAATAATAATAATAATAATAATAATAATAATAATAATAATAATAATAATAATAATAATAATAAAAATAATAAAATAATAATAATAATAATGGAAACATGAGATGTTTGTGGTCTGTAAACGATTTCTGTGGTCAATGGCTGGACCCTCACATATGTATAAAATATTTAGACCAGGAACTTAAATGTAAGGTTTCCAAGTTTGCAGATGATAACAAATTGGCTACCTCAGTAAGGAATAATGATGGATGTATAAAGATTTAAAAGATAAGGAGGGAACTGTAATCGTTGATGGATGAGCAGGTTCATTCCTTCTAAATAATTTTCTCCTCATAATCCATGGTTTAATCGTGTTTGTTCTCTGTCCATTCAGGACTAGAGACAGTGCGTATCGGCAGTGGAAAAATTCTCCTATCACCTTTGCTAATTTTCATTCAGCTAGAAATCGTTAAAGGGGATACTCTTCGAAGAGCAAAGGGCTTTCTTCATCAAACGAAAGCGTTAACCCTCCTTGAGCCCACTGACAAATCTTTCCGGCTCTGCCAAAACATTTCTTGCAACTGTAATCTGCTATTCCCTCTTATTCGATCTGGATGATTCTGTTGCTAATTCTCCAACTGAAAAGGCCGGAATTCCTTTCACTTCCCATTCTCCAACTCAACCCTGACGATTCTTAAGTACCTCTTCCTACTCCTTTCTCCTCTCAGGTGTCATATGCCTTTTGCCTGTGATTACAATTGATCGGGTGCATGGGCACCTGAAATTTATGAATGTTAGGAAGGCGGTGTCCTGGATGGCATTCCTCCCTGAGTTTTGAGGGAAGTGGTGCTTCAAAAGCATTCCTGCCCCTCGTTGAATCCATACCTCTGTTGTTCCTAATACCAGTACTTCTCCCTGTGTTGAAGCCTGCACATGTCCAACTCATTCCTGGAAAAAGGAAGCCGCTCTGATCCTTCTAACTATCGCCCTATAGCCTCACCTCTTCATTCTATCAAAGACATTTGAAACCCTTCAACTCTCACTCTTAGATTTTATCTGAAACTCATTCTGACTGCCAGTAATGGCTTTTTGTGCGCTCCTAGTCTTCTGGCGATATACCCTCTCCAATCTAACTGATTTCATGTTTCTGCTCTAGAAACTACGGGAGACTTGGTGTGAGTGCTTGACATATACAAAGCATTTAACCGAGGCGAGGCACTGCGCCACTGTTTCTCCGTGGCTCCCTTCCTTTGTTTCCTCCTTCTCTTGCTTACTTATGCCCAGCTTCTTCTCAAATCGCCCAATATCGGCTATTGTTGATGGGGCGACTTCTTCTTCCGTCAACAGTGGTGTTCCTCAGGAGTTCTGTCTTATCCTCCTGCTTTATCTCTACCTTCTCATTAATAATTTTTCACTCGTGACCTCTAACCCATCCACTCATATGCCGGGATGACTCGACCTCTTCATTCTTCAACCTCAATTCTGCCCTCTTTACTTCTAGAAATTGCTTTGCCTTAATCTTCCGATTCTATTCTTGCTGATCTGGATAGAATTTGAGGGTTGGGTCGTCTCAAGCTTGGAAATTCACCTTTAAAAACTGACCCTACAAATCTCCTCTCTAAAACACCCCAACTTTCCATCTTCTGACTTGCTCCCTTCTAGTTCTCTGTGTTGACACATAAACATCCTGGCCTTAAGACATAAACAGCAAATGTCTTGAAACCTCATCACAATGGTTAGGGTGGTCTCAAAGAAAACCAGAGTTCTGTTTAGGACTGTGAGACTTTTTTTTTCCTCTTCTCAGTTGCTCCAGCTTTACAAGAGTCTCATCCGCCCATGTGTATAGAGTACTGCTCCCATATCGTTGGGGGTCTGTTTCAAATTCCGGAGTTTTTGACAGGTTGAGTTAAAGGTCAAAAGGCTTATAAACGGTTCTGGTACTCTTCCAGTTCACCTTGACTCTCTATCTCGCGTACCGATGTTATGCTTATCCCATAACAGTAGCTACTGCAGCGGTACGTGCTCGAGGAACTTACCACCGCTTACCACCACCTTTACGACGCCCCCCAGTACGCGGTGCTGTATCTGAGCATGAGTTTTGTGTTGATACTGGTAACTCCAGGCTAGTTCACTGTGGTGCTTTCTTCTTTCCCCACAACCTCTGTTCTGTGGAATTCCCTTCCATCTTCTGTTTTCCCTGCTGAATTTAATCTCCTCACTTTAAAGCCTGGGTGTCTGCCTTGTTATGGTAATTGAGGGCAGAACTTTTGAACTTACCACCCCTCCTGGAACAGGGCTCTGCCCGTGAGTGGTGGTCACAACTGTAAAAGAAAACTTTGGGTGGCAGATATGTGGAAAATGAACTGAATCTCCTACTCACCTCATCCAAAAAAACTGCCCAACATCCCCAAAATCGCACTCCTCTTCAACATTACCCCAGATGGACCATATATGTCACAACAACTCACAACCACACAAATTTTGACCTTTTCAAACTCAAATTTAACTTTTACTTTTTGTACTCACACACACAAAATCTACCAGAGTGCACCACAAGTCACTCATCAGAATTGCAAATCCTTCAACCCTCTCTCATCCCTTTCCACACCAACACAAATACATTTTTACATCACACCACTCATTTTTACCTGTTTCCTTTCATCTTTGTTTCAGCTACAGCGAGCAATCAAATTTGCCCTTCTAAATACCTCCATGCCTTCTCCTCTTCCTCAAATTTATCTATATTCCAAGCAAATCTGCAATGATTCATACATTTTTCGCTGAAAGATGAAGGTCGCTTACGGAGATCACGACCTTCTCCGAGGTATGCATTAGCATTTCTGGCAAAAGATAAGTGGTAGGGGGCAGCCTAACTACCACCGTCCCCTAGTCGCCTTCTTCGACAGGCAGGACATACGATTTCTCGGCAAATTTTTCCTCCCGCCAATACAGGGATAAGGGATAATGATGTCTGTAAGATGTTGTTCAGAAGAGGGGGTGTATTACAAGTATGTGTATTTGGATATGGATAAAAGTGTGGTGTTCCGGATGTTGTCTTGGGGATGAGTGTGGATAAGGAACGCAGAAACAGAAAGTTATGAACCATTATTCACTGGAATGTTATACATACCATAAGCAATATATATATATATATATATATATATATATATATATATATATATATATATATATATATATATATATATATATATATATATATATATATATATATATATATATATATATATATATATATATATATATATATATATATTGTATTTATATTTAATCTAGCAAGTGATTAAAAGTATATTTCTCAATTTCCATATCGTATTCCTCACAGAAGAGTGAGTCATTATCGTCCTTTTAAATCAGTGTAACGCAGAATAGTGTACACAAAATAAGATATTTCCAAGCATATTTTACTTGTGATAAAAATATCTAGAAACTATTTAGGATCTAAGAAGAATATTTATATGTTTCAAAATATTTATTTCTCGTGTTTGTATGTATAAAGAAGAAATCTCCAGAAACTTCAGGTATTTTTATTCATGAAAAATCTCTCTCTCTCCGTTGTAAAGCTCACGTAGGTCAAATATTTAAGACTCTCACTCGCATCAATTTTACAAGTTCTCATTCATATTACTATGCTTGTAATTTAGTCTCCAAGATTTATATTTAAGAAGATTGAAACATTCCTGACGTAAAGAAATATAATGCTAAGGCAAATAAGAAGAAAAGATCCCATGGAGAAACGGTGATTTACGAAGAATAACCTTTTAATTTAATAATAATAATTTAATAACCCTTGTGCTAACTTATATATCACGGGTTGCACGAACATTGCCATTTATTGGAAGTGAGAATTGAAGTAATGTGAATCCGAGCAATTTATGAAGAATATCGATTGTGACCCTTTTTTTGCATATAATTTTAGGCTAACCTATATTTAGGGTTTGATATTTGATATCGTTATTTTTCATGTTTGATATCTAGGGTAAATGATTTTTAATGTTTGATATTTGATATCGTTATTTTTACATTTGATATTTATTATTTAGGTATGATTTTTTTTATGATATATATATATATATATATATATATATATATATATATATATGGATGGGTATATTATACATATTATTATTATTATATATATATATATATATATGTATGGGTATACATAGTATATGTGGGGATTTTAAAGAATTTTTAAATAATTAAATAGAGATTTTAATAGATAAATATTTAACAAAATCAAGAAAAGAAAGAAAAAAAAAGGGTGAAGGAGTAAAAGGTAGATTGTTGAATGTGGTTGTACTTTTACATTTTGTGTTTAGACATATGGGGGAGAGTATATATATATATATATAGTAGATATATATATATACATATTACATATATATATTATTAGTTATTACACATATACATATATATGTACAGGCTTTGACAGGGGCATAGGTGGTTCTCCAAACCTCTTTTGCTACTTCTTTTTTACATCTTTTATATTTTGTATTTTGTGTCTACTTTTAACATTTTTCATTTTAATGGGTATTGTGGTGTATTTGGTGAGCGGTGGTGGTCTTGTGTGTTGGGAAGTGTCAGTGGGGAAGTCCCTGCCAAAAGGTAAGCCTGAGGAACATAGAAGAAGGGAAAGATGGGGAGGAGAGAGGTAATTAGAGTGGGATGTATGAATGTGAGAGGGAAAAAGAGAAGAAGTGGGGTTAATGTTTGAAGAAAAAAAGGTTGATGCTAGGTAAATAGAAATCCAAGCTTAAAGGAAAGAGGGAGATGAAATTTGAAATACAAGGTAAGGATATCAGGTGAACGAGAGAGGAGGGCGAGGAAGGGGGTGGAAGAAGCAGGAGGAAAGAGGACAAGGGTGTAACAAAAAGAGGTGAGTTCTGTTGACAATGGGTAAAAGTGAAATTCGGGGAGGAAATGCATATGCACCAGTGAATGGAGTGAGGGAGGAGGAGAGAGAAAGATTTTGAATGAGTTGAATGAGAAGCTGGTGTTTTTGCAAATGATAAATCTGTCTACTGGGAGATTTGAAATGGAGTGGAAGGAGGTGGAAGAATTAATAGACCACGGTAGGGAGAGGAAATGTTAATGGAGAAAGTCTGTTAGAGTTGTGTGTGGAAAGAGCCTGATAGGGAAATACTTGTTCAAAAAAAAAAAAGGAAAATCAATTTTTATTCACTCAGAGTTTATGGGCAGGGGTTGTACTGGATTCATGTGTGTAAATGGAAGGATAGAGGTAGATTACTAGATGTAAATGTATTTAGAGGGGAGGGACATCGGATCACCCATCTGGTTAAGTAGGATAAGGGTGGGAGGAGAGTAGGATTTGTTAGGTAAGACAGAAAGAGGAGAGTAGAAGTGGGATAAAGGTGGAAAATTGAGTGAGAGACAGTGTGTGTAAGAGGGAGTTTAGGAGAGGTATGGAGGATAGGTGGAGAAACGTGAGAGGGACGGAAATTGGGGAGGTGGAGGGGAGTGGATGAGATTTAAAGAGGCAGAGAGGCTAGAAGGGTATGTGGAGTAAAAAAGGTGGGTGCAAGCAGAAGGAAAGGGAGGGAATGGAATGAGGAGGTGAAGGAGGTGTGAAGAGGAAAAAGGAGGCTTATTGAAATGGTTGGGGAGTAGGAGAGAGGAAAGCTGGGAGGAAAATAGAAGGGTTAGAGTAGAAGCAAAGAGTGGCGGTGGAGAGACTGTGAGGAGAGCAAAGACTGAAATGTGGTGTAGAAAAGTGTGACGGAAAATTTTTGAATTGGGAGTAAGATGTTCTGGAAAGAAGTGAATAAAAAAAGGAAGAAGATGGGGAGAGGATTAAGGGAGGGGATGGGGAGTGGATAGGAGGAGAGGATAGGTGAGGAAAGAGGTGGGGAGGTTTTAGTGGATTCATTGAATGAAAGTGGTGGGGAGGGGAGGAAAAGATTTGCAAGAGGCGAGGATGGAAATGAAATTGGGTAGAGGAGAGAGAAGGAAAATAAGCAAATGAGAAATTATTAGGCCTTGAATAAAGGGAAAAGGGAAGTCCGCATCTGATGGTGGAGAAATGGAAATGTTGCAGAAGGGAGGTAGAGGTGGAGGAGGAAGGTGCTGTTATAATATATGTTGGAGTGAGTGGTGGAGGTACCAGGATTGGAGGATGTTTGACCTCTCCTGTACAAGGGGAAAGGATAGGATGGAGTGGGAATTATATATATGCTTTAAGTGTAGAAAAGTATGGAGAATAATTGATTGAGAGAGTGAGAGGTTTAATGGAGGAGAGAAATGGGAAGAAACAAGGAGATTTTAGGAGGGAAGAGGGTGGACCAAGTGTCACTCAAAGATGCTGGTGGAGAAAAAGTAACAGAGAGTGAAAGGAAGTGTAAGGTGTTTTGGGATTTGAGAAAGAAGATGACAGAGGAAGAGGGGCAAATTGTGAGGAAACATGGGGTACTAGGTAAAAGGTATTAGGGCCTTTTTATAGGAAATAGTAGAATGTGTGAGAGTGTTAGGAGGAGAGTGAGATGTTTGGGGTGGTGAGAGAATGTAATGTCGCCGTGGATATTCAATTTGTTTATGGAGTGTGTTTGCAGAGGAATGGTGAGGGGGGAGGGGGGTGGAATTGATGAATGGAAATGATAGAAGGGAAGTGAACATAATACTGTTTGCGGACGATACTGCCTTGTGGCGAAGAAACGCTGAAGGGCTGGAGGTATTTGGTGAGGGAGTTTGGAAAGAATGCACTGGGTCTTAAGACAAATCCAGGTAAGAGTAAAGTGTTGTGTTTGATGAGGAGGAAGAGAGGGAGGGATGGGTTAGAGGTTAGAGTAGGTGTATTGAAAGAAGCAAAGATTTTTGGTATTTATGAATATGAAGGGGAGGATGAAGGAGGAGATAGACTCATAGAGCAGGAGAAGGAAATGAGAGCTTGAGTGGTCTGAGAGATTTATGGAAAGGGGATTTACTACTGAGAGCATATAAGTGAAAAATGAAAATTTCAAAGAAGTAAAGGTGTGGAAACGTGGGGGTTGAAATGCTGTGGTCCAGGAAGAAGTTAAAGTATTTGAGACAGAAGGGGTTGAGAGCGGTTGTGGTTAGCAGAAGGAGAGAACAGGGAAATAGGGTGGTGAGGGAGAGATGGGATTGGAGGAATGGGTTGGTAAAGAAAGGAGAAGGAAATGTTAAGATGGTATGGGCATTCAAAGGAGTGAATGATAACAGAGAAGGTTAGCAAGTTTGGAGTCTGGAGCGATTAGGAAGGAAGGAAGTGAAGAAGGAAGGGAGGTGGATGCATTGAACAAAGAGATGCTGGAGGAGGGAGGAATGAGGGAGGAAGAGGGCGGGAGATAGAGAGGGATGGAGGAGGTGGGTGAGGGCGAGATGGGGGGGGGTGTGAATGAGGGAGGCTGTACGTACCCCACTACCCTGCTCCAAGCGGAAAGCAGAAGGCAAATAAACAAATATATATATATATATATAGAGAGAGTATATATATATTATATACATATTATTATTATATATTATATATATATATATATATATATATATATATATATATATATATATATATATATATATATATATATATATATATATAGCATATATATATATATATATATATATATATTTCTTCTTTCTTCTTTCACCTTCCTTGCCCTCAAGATTAGTAAAGTTGTACAAGTATCGGAAAGAAAAAGCAGTTAAGGACAAACGTCGAAAAGAAAGCCCAGCCTAACCGTCCCCTCCTGTACTTGGCTAATTAGTGGGAGAGTCGTCACAGGCAGGAAACCACCCTAGAGCATCATGGGACCCATGATTTGACCTCACTATGGTAATCACACAAGGGTTCACATCCTCATCTGTGGCCAACCATGTTCTGTAAAGAACGTCACTATATCTTCTCCTTCCTACAAATTTCATTCTTCCAATGCTAAAAACCTACATTTCTTTGAAGTTGGCCTTCAGCTATGTGATAACAGACCTTAGGCACTTAATTCTCTCGTCTCCAGCCGAATGGTTCCCAACACACCACCACTATAATCCTGTTTAACCAACCACTATCATTCATCCTTTTCACATGACTAAAACTATCTCTAAGATATCTTTCATTTTATTCTCTCATTTACCCCCTTCACAACACACCACTTCAATGCTCCATCTCTCCTCATCACCCTTCTCACACACCCAGCAATGTCTCAAGATTATATACATATTATTATTATTATTATTATTATTATTATTATTATTATTATTATTATTATTATTATATATATATTATATATATATATATATATATATATATATTATTATTATTATATATATATATATATATATATATATATATATATATATATATATATATATATATATATTATATTATTATTATTATTATTATTATTATTACTATTATTATTATTATTATTATATTATTATTATTATTTATTATTATTATTATTATTATTAATATTATTATTATTATTAATATTGAGTTTTAATATTATCCCAAAATTCTTAATATTTGTTCAAATAATCGGCAAATTGACGATGACGATTGCGAAAAAAATATGCCGATTTTTGCCGATGACGATTACGATTAATTGTCCCATCTATTAAGAAATCATAACATTATAATTCATAATGTCTTTTAAATCTTGATCTTATTTTTTTCTTCATCATCACACTTCATTGTGAAGAGTTTAATTATAGATTGTACTTGCTCATATTCTTTATATTAAAGGTTGCTTGTCTTAATACAAACACTTACAGTGCCTCTTTTAACACATTCTCATCCGGAGGGTGAGACTTTTTTTTTCCACTACTTTGATCTACAGGCATTAGGAACGTTCAGGAAACACTTTAGATCACCATATAGGTAGAAAAGTCATTTAAAAAAAAAAAAAAGAAAATATTTTTTCTTATCTTAAAAGGTAATATTCCCATTATCTACGATTTACTTCACATAGGCTTAAATGGCTTGTATTAGTGTTCTTATAACTTAAGAAAATATTTGTTTAAAGATTTTTCAAGTGAACTTGTATTATATTCTTTAAATATAGATATATTTATCAATTATTGATAAAGAAAAAAGTACAAACTAGGTTGTGGCTTTTCAAGGTTTCTCTTCTTCTTCCTCTTTTCCCCAGGACTGGGGGTAAGGTGTGACTTGGCACTGAAACAGAAAAAGTAGAAGAATATGACACAAGTCGAAAGAAAGTTCAGCCTTACCACCCCCTTTATACTTGGCTAGTGAGAACCGTCGCAGTCACAAAATCCACCCTAGAGCTTCAAGGGACTGCGACGGACCCTCACCATGGCATCTCGTCAGTGTGGGTTCATCCCTTGGCCCAGGATGCAAACCACACCTCACAAACCCCGCCATTCACTCCTATTATGCACCTTTCTACTGCCACTGCCAAACTTACATTTCTCCTGTATTCCTTTAATTGACTCAATCACTTTTTCTCACTCCTGTTATCATCACTTTCCAACACTCAAATTCACTATGCATCTGCTTAACCAACCAACTACCATCCATCCTTTACATGGTCAAACCATCTCAACGTACTTTCATTTATTCTCTCATTTATCCCTTCTTCACACCACAACTTTCTAATATGTTCATTCCTCATTTTATCAATTCTTTAGTTATGCACGAAAAACGCGAAAGTGTTTCACGATAAATGCGAAACGGCAACACCTGCCTGGAAACTGAACGAAGTACAATG
>JABUQX010138131.1:0-37499 GCA_015478945.1 Trachelipus rathkii | reverse complement strand
TATATATATATATATAGATATATATAGTTATATATATATATATATATATATATATAGAGTATATATAGCAGTTATATATATATATATATATATATATATATATATATATATATATATATATATATATATTTAATATAAATCGTTTTCAAAAAATCTTCAAGCTTTCCTATTTAGACAAATTTATTTTTTACTTTCAGATATCCTTATTATTATTGAATATTTTAATTAAATACAATCTTTAAAACAATATACAGGATATTTAAAAATGCCAAAGTATCATTCGGGAGGAAGATATAAGGCTAGTGAATGGAAGGAGGGGACAGTATTAAGTGACCAACCAAACAGAGTTCTTTGTAATTACTGCAAAGAGAATATAACAAAAAAAAAAATAGAAAGGGTTAAAAGCCATTTAGAGAAATTTTGTTAGGAAGAAAACTGGAAAGAAGTCAAGAGGAAGAGGCTGAAGAGTGGCTTAATGAAGTCTATCAAGAATTTATGCCAGGTTATAATGCATTTAGGCTAAAGGACAACACCTGCTTTCCTTCCTATTTATTCAAGGACAATATAGTTAGTGTGACGACAACAAGAAATTGGTGGAAATTAATAGAAATTAAAGAGCAAAAATCATCAAAATTGCCTGTTAATTTTGCCAGGTTTATGTGTCAGCTACATTCCTGTCCAGCAAGTTCAGGATCAATAGAAAGATTCTTTTCAACGTTTGGGATCATTTGGAGCAAAATAAGAAATAGATTGGGAAGAGAAAAGGCTGAAATGCTTGTAAGAATTTACAGGCACTCGAGATCAAAAAATAATACTGATTCAGAGTATTGATACATAGTATTCCATTACATTTTTATCTGAAAAACATACATTCAAGTATTTATTTACTTTGTTTAAAATTTAAGATTAAATTATGAAATTGAAAAAAAATTTTATTATCTTGATAAACTATCAGAGAAAAGACTAAGGATAATGTGGCCTTTGATTTTGTTTTTTGTTTTTGTTTTTTTGGATTTGGGGGGGATGATTGGGTGCAAATCTTGAATTATATATATTTACCTTCAGTTCAAAAGTGGACTAAATATTCAGATTTTTAATGCATAGATTATAAAATAAAAATTTTTATCGTATAAAATTATCAAACGCCTTGGTCTAGTGGTTGACAAGGTCATTGATTTAAAATTCAAAATTAGAAGTTAGAGAACAAAAACCCAAGAAGTTGGGTTTTTGGTGGGTTTTTGGGTGCCAACCCTGGTTAAGGTATGCCAATCCCATTGAGAAGAATAAAAAAGTGTGATGTCCTACCGCCAACCACATTTTCAAACTTACTGCTGACATAATAGCCACCCCTTTAAAACACTATTGTTCAACAAATCATTTTTGACAAGAATTTTTCCAACTGCTTTCATTTGTAGTTTCTGTGTAGCTTGTTAGGTTAAACTAGGAAAAGTTTCTTTGAGTAAGCAGCAGTTAGGGAGGTATTGTTTATATTTTGGAATTGATTAGGTTAGTCTATTAAGTCACATTAAATAAGTTTTTTCATTACTGTAGCAAGCAGACAGACCTAATCCTACTCTTTACTTTCATTCTCCGTCTGGTTAAAGTAAAATTGGGTGAGAAGTAGTGATGGGACGATTATGAAATTTTTGCCGATGACGATGACGATTAGAGCAAATTTTGCTGATGACGATGACGATTAATCGAAAAAAACTTTTAAATTATTTTTTTCTCTCTCTCTCCTCTCTCTCTCTCTCTATATATATATATATATATATATATATATATATATATATATATATATATTTATAAAGATATATATATATATAGTGTTGTTGGTTAAGTTATAGCAAAGAGCAGCTAAGTATATATATATATATATATACCAGTATATATATTGTTGGCGGTTATATGTTATTATGTTATTATTATATATATATATATACATATATATATATATATATATATATAGTTATATATATATATATATATATATATATATATACATAGTTATATATATATTAGCCACATGTATAAGGCTAAGTTATTGTGATATAATAGCGCATTGGTTGGCTGCAGCATACATGTTATGCCATATTGCTAAGAGCATACATATATATATATATATATATATATATATATATATATATATATATATATATATATATATATAAAAGGCTGTAGACAGGAGGGTCAGGGGGTTCAACCTCCCGAAATTATTTTAGCGATCAAAATTTTTGATTCCTTAAGTCACAATAATAATTACAATAATAATAATATTTATATAAAAAATAATAATATATTAATAATAATATTAATAATATTATTATTAATATTACTAACATTATTAATAATAATAATATAAATAATAACAATAACAATAACAATAATAATAATAATAACAATAACAATAATAAATAAATAAAAACAAATAACAAATAAATAAGTAAATAAATAATAAATAAATAAATAACAACAAACAATAATAAATAACAATAAATAATAAATAACAAATAATAATAATAATAAATAAATAAATAATAATAAATAAATAATAACAAAAATAAATGTAAATAAATAATAAATAAATAAATAAATAAATAATAAATAAATAATAAATAATAAATAAATAAATAAATAAATAAATAAATGTGTCAATAAATAAATAAATAAATAAATAACAAATAGTTTGCAAATGATAACAATAATAATAAATAAATAATAATAATAATAAATAAATAAATAAATATAAATAAATAATACTAACAATAAATAACAATAACAATAATAAATAAATAACAAATAATAAATAAATAACAATAAATAATAATAAATAAATAAATAACAATAAATAACAATAACAACAACAACAACAACAACAACAAATAAATAAATATAACAACAACAACAATAACAACAATAAATAAATCAATCAATCATTTTTAACAAATAAATAAATAAATAAATAAATAATAACAATAATAAATAATAATAAATAAATCAGTAAAAAATAAATAATAAATAAATAAATAAATAAATAATAAATAAATAAATAAATAAACAACATTTCTGAATATTACTAATAACACTGAGAATGATTATAATAATAATAATGATATTATTAATAATAATAATACACACACAATAACACACACACACACATTAATAATAATAATAATAATAATAAATAAATAATAATAATAATAGCGTTAATCAATGAAAATGAAAAGTATTATTAATGGAAATGAGGAGATGTTTGTGGTCCGTAACGACTTCTTAGGTCAAGTGGCTCCTCATACATGTATAAAAAAATAAATATTTAGGACCAGGGACTTAAATGCTGCCTAAGTTTGCAGATGATAGCAAATTTTCTACCTTAATAAGGAATAATGATGGATGTATAAAGATTTAAAAGATAAGGAGGGAGCTGTAATCGTAGATGGGATGAGCAGGTTCATTCCTTCTTCAGCTAAATTTTTTCTTTCCTCATTCATTCCTTCTAAAACTAAATCTTTCTTTCCTCATAACCATGGTTCGATCGTGCTTATTCTCTGGCCATTCAGGCTAGAGACAGTGCCTATCGGGTGGGGAAAAATTCTCGTTCTCCTATCTTCTATCTGCGCAAGGAAATCATGCAGGGATACCCTTCGACGAGCAAAATCTGGCTTTCATCAAAGGAAAGTGAGCTAACCTCCTTGGTTCCTCCTACTGACAAATCTTTCATCTCTAGCAACTTCTGTAAATCTGCCTTCCTCTTATCTCGATCTGATGATTGTGTTGCTAATTCTCCAACTGAAAAGGCTAATCTCTTTGGCCCTCGTCCAACTATATTCTCTATGTCTCAATACTAGCACTTTCCTCTCCCTCAGTGTTGGAAGCTCTCACATGTCCACCCTATTCCGAAAAAAGGAGCCGCTCTGATCCTTCTAACTATTGCCCTGTAGCTCTCACTCATCTGTATTCTATCTAAGATCTTTGAAACCCTTCACAACTCACTTCTTAGATCATCTGAAACTCACCCGACGCCAGTACGGCCTTCGTTGCAGCTGAAAACTGGCGAAAAACATTCCTTATCAACCCGATTATGGTTTTTCGCTCTTAGGGAACTACGGAAAGACTTGGGTGGTGGCGCTGACATCCAAAGCATTTGACCGAGCATGGCACCCTGCTGTACTGCTCTCCAAGCTCCCTCCTTTGGGTTTCCTCCTTCTCTTGCTTACTTATATCTAGCTTTCTTTCAAATCGCTCAATATCGCTGTTGTTGATGAGGGACACTTCTTCCCACGTCAAAAGTGTTGTTCCTCAGGTTCTGTTTTATCTCCTACTATTGATTAATGTTCTCCTTCTCACCTGCACCTCCAACTCTATCCACTCGTATTCCGATGACTCACCCTTCATTCTTTAACTCATATCAATTCTAATTCCACTTTTACTTCTGGAATTGCCTCGCCTTAATCTTTGCGATTTTATTCTCGCTGAAGACTACAAATAAATTTTTGAAATTCAATTCTTTAAAAACTCAACTTACAAATCTCCTTCCTCCAAAATACCTTCTAACTTTCCTGTCTCTTCTCTTTCGACGGTTCTTCGTCTCTCCTAAGTTGACAATATAAACATCCTTGGTCTTAACATTTAGAACAAAAAATGTCTTGGAAACCGCACATCACAAGTTGCTAGGGATATCTCAAAAAACTGGAAGTTCTATTTAGACTGTGAGATTTTTTCCCTTTTCTCAGTTGCTCCGCCATACAAAGGTCTCATCCACACTCTGTATGGAGTGCTGATTAGATATAGGGACTGGTTTCACCCATCTTTTGGATTTTATCTAGTCTAAGGACAAAGTTTTTTAAACTGTTCTGTACTTTCCAGCTCACTTGACCCCTCTATCTTTGTGAGGCGATGTTGGTGCTTTATCTCTATCCTATAGGGACCGCAGCGGCAGGTGCCGAGGGAACTTATCACTTGCATACCACCACCTTTACGACGCCAGCAAGCACAATAGGTGCTGTATCTGCACGAGCATTGTGTTGACATTGGTAACCTGGCTAGTTTGCTGTGGTGCTTCCTTTTTCCCACCACCTCTGTTTTGTGGAATTCTCTTCCATCTCTGTGTTTCCTGCTGGAATTTCATCTCCCTCACTTTAAAGCCCGCGCCTGTGCTCATCTGCGTAATTCGCGCTAGAGGGTGAACTTTTTGAGAGTAATACACCCCTTCCTTGATTAGATTGCCATTTAAGGAAGACAACCTGTAAAAAAAAAAATCCTTGAATGGCCAGATATGTGGTAAATGAACTGAATCTCCTATTTCCCTATCCAAAAACACTATTCAGATTATCCCCAGAAAATCGTACTCTTTTCAACACACCTCAGGATGGATCATATGTCGCCACCACACAAATTTTGACCTTTTCTAAACTTAAATTTAACCATTAGAACTTCTAGTACTTACACACACAAAGTCTACCATAGCTCTACCACAACTCACTCATCAGAATTACAAATCCTTCTATCCCCTCTCATTCCCTTCCACAGCAACACAAACACATTTCACACCACACCAATTCTCATTTTCACCGTTTCCTTCATCTTTGTTTCAGTCACATCACAGCTAGCAAATCAAATTTTCCCTTTCTAAATACATCCATCACCTCTCCTCCTATCTCCTCAACATTTATTCCCTCTGACATTTCATATACAGATACGATTCATACATTTTCGCTGAAAGATAAAAGGCCGTTTACGGCCATCACGACCTTCTCCGAGGCATGCATTAACATTCCTGGCAAAGATAGTGTAGCAGTAGGCAGCCAACCTAATCCTGGGCCTACCAAGGTTCTTGGGTCGTCTTCTACGAATGACGCAGACATAATGAAGTGGGCAATTTTTTCTCCCTACACGAATGGATATAAGGGATAGGGATGTCTGCAAGATGTTGTCTAGAAGAGGTGTGTGGATATAAGTGGTGTGTATGATATGCCGTTCAGGAGGATGAGTGTGGATATGAACGCATAACAGAAAGTCGAACCATTAGGGCACTGGAATGTCATGCATACCATAAGCAAATGGTATATATATATATATATATAGCATATATTGGTTATATATATATACTATGTATATATATATATGGCCTGAGTTGAAGAAAGTAAGGTTAAGTATAAAGATGAGTTATATATATATATATATATATATATATATATACATATATAATTATTATTATTATTATTATTAATATTATTATTACATTATTAATATTATTATTATTATTATTGAGTTTTTAATAATTGTTCAAAATTCTTAATATTTGTTCAATTAATCGGCGGGCAAAATAATCGGCTAAATTTGCCGATGACGAGACATTTTAAAAAAATATGCTGATTTTTGCCGATCACTCCTCTGGTTAAAGTAAAATTGGGTGAGAAGACTACAAAATAGTTTACATGCTCATTCCTGATATTATTTGAATGTCATTACTTGTAAAAGTGGAAGTTAAAAGCTGTTTGTTTTCTTATTATTTATGTAGAAATTGAAAATATTTTTGAAAATTATTTATTTACTTTTAAACTTTCTATTTTCAGATTCTACTGTATGCACAGTATTTATAATTTATTACAATGACATTTCTTAAAGGCAATATATGTAGTATATATTTAGAAAATTTTCTGTAAGTATATTTACTACTACAAATAATAATAATAGTACATTGTAATAAGCAAAATTTAAATCTCTTAAAACAGACAGATTTAGGTAGTTTTGAAAGAGCTTAAGGCTTTTCTCTGTAGGTCCTATTTGTATTTTTAATTTATTCTTTTATCAAACAAAGTCATAGTAGACAGTGAGTGCGTGTGTTAGTAGTTCTAAATTTGTTTTTGGTACAATTGCTCCCTGAATCAAACCCTGTGTGACCCTTGACCCGAGTGTGAGCGTGTAGGTCTGCCAAAGGTCACTGTCTAAGTACTGACATGCCTTGTTATTCTGGGAAGATAGTAATCTTTCAGATATTCTAGCTTATCGTAGTCAGGTGGTAACACACTTGCTTTACCAACAGCAAAGGTTTGGGTTTGATATCCAGCAGGGTAGGTTAATTTTTCCTTATCATGAACTGAGTGTGTGTGTTAGCAGTTCTAAATTTCCTGCTTATATATATATATCATATATATATATATATATATATATATATATATATATATATATAGTATATATATATATATATATATATATATATATATATATATGTTATATATATACCGGTATATATTTATATATATATATATATATATATATATATATATATATATATATATATATATATATATATATATATATATATATATACGGTATAAAAATATATATATATATATATATATATATATATATATATATATATATATATATATATATATATATATATATATATATATATATATATATATATATATATATATATATATATATATATATATAATGATATTATTATTATTGAAAAGTACACAGGAAATAAAACAAAATAAAATTTATAAAATTGTTTTATTTCCTGTAGTTTTATAGTATTATATTCACAAGTTTGTTGTACTTTATATATATATATATATATATATATATATATATATATATATATATATATATTTTTATATATATATATATATATATATAGTATATATATATAGTTATAGTATATATATATATATATATATGTTATATATATATAGTATATATATATATATATATATAATTTCAGTACTTATAACCAAATTCAAATAGACCCAAAGCCACATTTAAATGTCATCATAGGTCCAAATGGAACAGGAAAGTCTTCTATCCTGTGTGGTATTTGTCTTGGTCTGGGAGGAAAACCAGAACTCACAGGACGGGGTAAAAGTGTAAGTATTATTATTATTAATTAAAAATTATATATTTTTTTTTACATAGATTAACTGCGCAAGATTAATGAACTGCAATGGAATAGATTTGAAAAATGAAGAGCGGGGGGGGGGGAAACCCCCATTTTAGGTTTTATATGGTTTTTACTCTTTACTAAACAGAATTATTTCATACTTAAAACCCTATTAATCAATAAAACAACCACACATGATAGTGTGGTTTTCAAAAAGATAAAACAATTTAAACTATGTTTTCTCTTGCGAGTTGGAATGCAGTACATGGGCCTATTTTTGCACCAAAAACTAATATTACCACAAACTCCCGTCTCTTTATTTATTTTGGTGTTTTTTAATTTACTTTTTAGACTAAAAGCTTTTAATTGAGGTTTAAATTTCCCTTCACTGGTGATATCGCGACTTAGCCACTTTATAAAAGAGAGTATAATATATGTTTGTATAAAGATTTAGTTCTTTTGTTTCAAAATAGTCTTTTTACTATTCAAATCTTTTGATTATGACTCAAGAATCACAAATATTTTGTCTTTGGTTATTAAATTATCTCCATAAATTAAATACTCCCACATATTAATAGTAATTCAAAACTGATATTTTTTTTCACAATTGAGTGAATCAAAGTACTTACTCTGAAAAACTTGAGATCATTAATTTTTTTTTATATATATATATATATATATATATATATATATATATATATATATATATATATATATATATATATATATATATATATATATATATATATATATATTATTTAGCTGTAGTTCACTCTATTCAACATAGAAAAGACCATGCATAATACAAACTGAATTATATAATCCTGATGTGTGGTAATATATATATATATATATATATATATATATATATATATATATATATATATATATATATATATATATATATATATATATATATATATATATATATATATATATATATAATAGCATAATATTTAGGGAATCGGCATCGAATTTGAGGAATTGTTAGCTGTTTTTCAGGAACTTATTGAATTAATCAAATTCGTAATCGATTCTTTGACCATCTTTTGCTACAACTAAAAATAATTTTTATTCAATTTTTTATGATATTTCATAGACAATATTTCCAAGTCTGCCGTATTGATTTTAATTTCAGTTTTTTCTTAATTCTATTTAATTAAAGAAAACTGAATTGAGCGGCACATCTTTATGTAGAGCCTAAGATATCATGTGTTAGATTTTCAGAGACAGTCATAGTGAGGCAAACATTTTATACTGTTTCGTTAGTCATATTATGTAATATGTTTTGATAATTATATACCCGTGAACTCAGAAGTGAGCAGTGAAATATTTGCCTATAGGCTGGTTGGAGCTTATTAAATATAAATGCCATCCCTTCAGTTTCACTTCTTCAAGTATCTCACACAGCACTTAAGTGATATTTCATTTTCTAAAATTTTATGGAAGAATTCAATATTCCCGCTTATAAAATTCCTGTTATAGTAAGGGATAACGCACCTTAATATACTGCAGGTGTTACATACGTATCTCCAAATTACCTTGCTTTTTGCCATAACACCTTGACACTAGTCTCTCAATGATGCCATATTTGAACAAAGAGACGTGAAAAAAATATATCCATATGCAAACAAATCGTATTTCATTTTAATCACTCGTCAAGCTATTGCCATGTATGAAGAATATCAAACTAGATTTAATTACCACAGCACATTTATTCAGGGATGTACAAAACCAGATGTGGGCTCAGTATCATATGCTTTCAAGAATTTTGAAACAAAAGACGGCTCTCTCATTTCATATTGCAGTGATCTTTCAAAACCTGCATGCTTAGAACACGGAAAGTTCTTGAAAATTGCTAAAAATACTTAAAGTGGTTGATTGTACAAATTTATTGAGCCACAAGAAATCAATGGCATCGGCAATAATTTCAAATATGAAAGTGATTTGCAGTTTTTGAAATGGGTCAGAAAAAAAGGGACTATTTGAGGGACTTGGGTCTACATTATCAGCATGGAAAAATTTAGTAAAATCAGCATTTATTTACTTTACTGATAAGAATCTTGTGCTTGCTACCTATCTTGATCCACGCTTTAAAAACTACATTCCTTGAGGATGAATATAACAATAAAAAGGGGAAGATATTCTTAAGCAATGGATGTGCTAAGATATATGTTATAAAGGAAAGGAAAGCAGTTTCCACTACTTTAAATCAATCTTTAGATTCTTCTCATTTATCAAATGAGAATCGGGCGAAAAAGTGATACTGAAGATAATAGTTTTAACTTAAGTTTTGAAAGCTATTTTCTTCGAATTTGTGTGAAAGACTTTAAAACAGTAAAGAAACTTACATTTCTAAGGAGAAAGATACATATATAGAAAAAATTGAAGATGTAATAAAAGTAGAAATGAGCCAATATAAAAATATGCTCCGTGGAAAGTGAAAGACTCTTTTTAAAATTGGAGGATCATTTTATCCCCCTAAAAAATCGGATGCACTCAGAAACGGGAGAATGTAAAAGCATGTTTTTGCACCACAATTTAAGAGTCATTCATGCTTTGACTACAAATAATAATGATAATTTATGCTACCAGATCTTTAGTAAATTAAAGAAGAATTTTTTTTTAAACAAAAAATGACAAAAATGTTCATTTATTGTAAGATTTTTTAAATATTGCTATTATTTTCAGTTGTTAAATAAATAAAAGGTAATAACTAATTATTTCTTCAGCAAAGATAAAATATAAGAGAATTATATAACATTAATTTAAGGTTTTAAATATCTAAAATTAGTTGATTTAGTAAAATTTACATATATATATATATATATATATATATATATATATATATATATGTATATATATATATATATATATATATATATATATATATATATATATATATATATATATATATCAAGAATTAGAATCGAATCGGAATCGGTACTTCTTTGACTGGCATCGTATCGAATCGGCATCGGTTGAAAATTAAACGTCCCATCACTAATATATATATATATATGGGTTAGTGTTATATATATATATATATATATATATATATATATATATATATATATATATATATATATATATATATATATATATATATATATATATATTATATAAATATATATATTATATATATATATATATATATATACCGTATATATATATATATATATTTATATATATAGCAAAGTATATATATATATATATATATATATATATATATATATAAAGATATATATATATATATATATATATATATATATATATATATATCACAATTTTCTGCATTATTTATGATTAAAAATAGTAGGAGGCTAACTATTAAATTATGGAATGAAACGCTTACTGTATGAATTTTGATGATGCATTTCTTGGTAGCGGTAAAGATGTTATGGAACATTTATCAAGTAAAAGAAATAAACCCAACTTTTGAATAAATAGGTAAAATTATACCTAGTTACTCTAGAAAAATAAGATTATACTAAAAGATTAATAATTTGTGTACCCAAAGTGCATATAAGCACACCCAAATATAAGTACTTACAAAAGAACACCATTCTTTCTTTACTTTACTATAATACAATACAAAAATTACCCCACCTTACAATAAATACCAAACCTATATACCACTTGTTATTATTCCACATTTGTTTGTTCCACTTCTATTGTAACCACCCTCCTAGATCTTCTTTCTTCAATTCAATCCAGGCTATTTAAATTACTATCTTTCTTCATGCATCATTAACTTAGTTTATACATTTTACTATAAAGTTTAACAACTGCAAGAGAAAGAAAACACTATAAATAAATTATTACAACAAAACATAATACCCTATTCTAATTACTGACTTTAGTCAGTTAAACTAATAAGAAAAACTAAACAAAAACTGCTGTGATGTTCTAGAAGACATTCTCTGACGCATATCCTCAATACCAGTTCATACCTTTCCAAAGCCATTCCATGTCATCTCACAAGTCACACCTGATAAATAAAGAAAAATAATCAATTTATATCCATAATTGGATAAGATTTGAATTGAAAATCTATTATTAACTGTTATAAACAACAATAACAAAAAGGCCAAATATAAAGGGTTTGTAGAAGTTCGTAAGCTTCTTTTAATTCATGTAATTTTAATTATTTAAAACATTTTAAACAAATCTGAAGGAACTCTTAATTAAATTTCTAAGGTAAAACGATCTTGTAAACGAGTTAAGTGAAATAGTTGTACACTTTAATAATCTATGTAAATAATTATTAAATAAAATATTACTCACAGTATTGATTTGAGTTATTTTCTTATTGTTTTCTTTATGTAACTTCAATTATTATCCATATTGTACATAGAACTCTTAATTTCGTTATTGTTTTTTATGGTTTAATTTCTTCTTACACTTTTGTCTTTACCTTGTTCTTACTCAGATGATCTTAATGCTTTGATGCCTAATGTTATTATTTTTTTATATTTAATTATTATTAATCATTTATTTTCCTTTATTGTTATAATAACCTATAGGTAATGCCTTAAGATTACTTTAATCATCTAAATTTATAACATACATGAAACTTTAAATAAAGCTTGGCACTACTTCTGTAGGGAATAGAAAAGACATACATTACTTGAGATGAATATAATTCAGTCTTTAATGCATGCTCTTTCTTCCCATCATTTTAACTAATTCTCACTTATTTCTAGGTTAGGCAATATATTCTTGCCTTTTTCTTTGGTCATTATTATATCAGCAATTTATTCTTGGCATCTAACCCACTTTATTGTATTGTTATCTTGGTTTTTAATAAATTCTCTCAACGCTGCCATTTCATTTCTAAGGCTTCTGCTTTTAGCTGGATTATTTGACATTATTCCTTCTTGCAAAGTGTAATTATCAGTTCTTACTTCTATACTGAGATCTTTTTTAATTTCTTTCCACAATTCTCTTATATATTGAGCTTCATCAATGTCGTCCATTGTATGCTCCCGCATGCATAGTTGATCTAGACACTTTTTTACACTTTTTAGATTTCCATGTTATAGGACATTTCTTTCTCATTTCTTTGTCTGCTATTAATATGTAATATCCTATTTGTGTATGTCCATTATCCACGTTTCCAAATGAGGCATCAGAATATACAATCAGACATTTCTCTTCTCTCACTTTTTCAAATATCAGTTTATACTGTTTCCCTTTTGTAATTCTTATTACTTTTATAAGTTCATTTACGTCCCTTATAGTTGCCTTATGAGTTATAATACTGTATCTGCTTACAGCAAAAGAAATATCAGGTCTTGTGTGCTGCGATACCCAATTTAGACTATCAATTAAGGATCTATACTGCTTCAATTCCCTTTCATTTAAGTTTTTTTTTCCCATTTTTGTCATTTTCCACCTGTGGAATTTTTAACTTACTTATATATTCTATTTGATCTATTTTCATTTTATCATTCGTTTGCTCTATGAGTCTATGTTGACTCCTAGATATTTGAAATTTTCCTTTTCATATTGTCCTATCTTGAATTTTGTTATGGCCATTTATTATTTTCTCTTCAAACAAATCACTTCCTGCATATAATATATCATCTACATGAATTACCATAATTCTTAATAAATTGTTCTTTTCATTCTTATAGTATATTGTGGGATCTAATAAACTTTGACAAAGTCCTGCTTCTATACAGCATTCTTCAATGTTTGATACCATTCTACCGCAGCGTCTTTGGGTCCATATACTGTCTTCTGCAGTTTCCAAACCTTATTAGTATTGGCCTCTATTGGAGGTTTCAGATACCCTTCTCTCGTTATTTTCTTACCCTGTAGATAGGCAGTTTTTATATCAATTGCTGTTCACTTCCAATTTTCTTTCTGAGCTATTGTGATTATAAATTTTAGTGTGTCAGCAATACAAGTAGGTGCTTCTAATCTTTTATTCACATTTTCTTCATATCCTTTAGCTACTAGTCTAGCCTTTTTATATGTCATTCCTCCTTTGATTTTATCACTTATAATCCATCTTGTAGTTAGTTTTTTCTTCATGTCTTCTACTTCTTCAAATACCTTATTCGCTCTCCAATTTTCTATTTATTCTTTTTTTTGCTTTTAATACCTTCACATTTTCCATTCTATTGGGATCCTCATCATTTTTTTTATCTATATTGTAACATTCATCCATATACGAGAAATATGTCATAGCTTCAGTTTTTTCTCCTCCTCTCCTTCCTCTTCCTCTTCCTCTTCCTCTTCCTCATCATTTTCTTCCTCATTGAATTCTTCACTGTCAATTTCCTCTATTTTTTCAAAATCTTTATAATCATTTAAATCTATCCATGTAGGTTCTTTCTTGTCTTTTATTCTAACATTATAACAATGTTTATATTTTGTACTTTCAACTTTACCAGCTCTACTAATTATTATTACTTTTATGACTTCTTTATTGTCTTTATTAGTCAGCTGATAGTAATCATTTCTTTTCACCGTTAGGATTGTTTCTTTTTTTTTATGGTAGATCTTCTCTTAATTTCAAAATCACATTCATATCTTCCTCATGTACATTTTCTTTTATTTCTTCTTTATTCGTTTCATCTTTTCTTTCTCATCTATATTTTCTTTCATTTCTTCTTTATTTTTTCTATCCTCATTTTCTTTTTCATTGTTGTTGTTTTTATTAATTTTGTTCTGGTTATGTGTATTCTGTTTATTTCTTTTATGTTACTTCCATGTTTAATCACAACCGTTTTCCTATCTATGCCTATAATTTTACCAGGACCTCTCCATTCTTTTTCTTTCTTATAATAGACTTCTTCACCAATACAAATTTGGTCTAATGGATATCGTCTCACATTATGTATCAGAGCTCTCGTTATTATATTAGCCTGTTCTTCTTCTATGTGAACTGATCTTGCCTTATGTATATTCTCCAGTATGTTTTTAACTTGTTCATCTTATTCAATGGGGTCTAACATTGCTGGATTTTTATAATCTATTATATTTGGTATTGATGAGTTTCTTCCAAATACCAATTGATTTGGTGCATATCCATTTATACACAGTATATATATTACCAGTAGGTCAGAAAGATAGGAATATTGTCGGGCATTTTCTGATATGCCCTTTTAGAATTGAAAATAAATTCATGTACTATTTAAGACGTTTTCGAGCATAAAGTAATCCAGCAATATTTTAAAAACAAATATTAGACATTTTCCTTAAAAAAAAATTTAACCACGATAAATATTAAAAATATATATGACTTTAGAAATAAATTTTGCTAAATACAAAGCAATTTCAATGTTTTTATTTTTGGGTGGGAAATTTTGTACATTGCACACACACACACAAGATGGTCCAAAAATTATAACATTGGATTGAAATACTAGTAATATTTCTACTATTTATATTCCTCAGTGAGTTCTTAGCGTTTACAGACCAAGCTAAACTTTGTTTTATATCACATGTCTTCTTTCATTTTATACAATGAATCCTTCAAGAGTCCTACATGTTTTTCGTATAGACCGTTACTATATGGACTCCCACTTGCAGTGCTTATCAATTTTATGTTGAACTTGGTACAAAAATACTCCATATTTATATTCTGAAATTCTTTTCCAGCATCAGTTAAAATAGTTTTCGGTGTTCCGAAATATTGTATTCACTTACTACATAATTCTTCTATAATTTCTTGACAATTTTTACTTTTTAACCAAGTTGCCTGTGTATTATGTGTAGCTGTATCTATCATGACCAAGTATTTTAACTGATTAAACTCTCCCACATCTAACTGAATCATGTCGCCAAATTTAAATGCTGTTTTATTTCCCTTGTAGTCTTGGGGGTTTTCTTTTAAACTTAATGCAAGTTTTACAAGTCCGGATGATTTCTTCCAACTTCTCTATTTCTTTAGATTCTTTTATTAGCTTCCATATTTCTTCCATTGATGCACGAGCGAATTGATAGTGTAGTTTCTTCAATTTTTCTTTTCTATTTTCCTTGTTTTTGAACCATTCATTATCAAATTGTCCATACCAACTATTATTACATAGGTCCAATACTGTTAGTGTTATGTGCCCCGTTCTATTCTCCTTTAGAGCAATGTTGTCAAAATTAAGGACTTTCAGGTTTATTTTATTATTTTCCCAATTTGTTTCGGCTTTCATTTTCCTTAGAGCGTTTTTTCCCAATAAAAAAGGTATATCGCCCTCTACATCAGTTATTATATTGAAATTCTTATGTTTTGTCCTACAAGGAAATTCGATTTTCTTAATTATTTTATACTCTGTCTCTCCAAAAATGTATTGCCCTTTTTCAATTTCCTGAGTCTCCTTTATGTTCTTTAGTTGTTTCTCTGTCATACTAGACAGAAATGTAGATAGTCATTTGGACCCCACTACAGAACTTAAACATCCAGATTCTATTATGGCTTCCACTTGTTCACAAATTGCCAAATTTTCTTCTCCTATATCCTGGTTAAAGTACTACTTTTCTTCTTTTTCCATTTCCATTTTGCAATCCTTTGCATAATGTCCTTCTTGTTTACACTTATAACATACAAGTTTTCTTTTAGTGTCTACATAACAATCTTTTGTATCGTGATTATTCCTATTACACTTTTTACAGTTATATTTGTATCTACACACCTCACTCGAATGATTTGTTCTTTTGCAGAATCTTCAACCTTTATTCTGCATCCATACATTTTTCTTTCATTCTACATCAATTTCTTCATGTCCCAATTCAGTGTTAATTACCCTCAGGATCTGATTTTGTGTCTTCTCATATATTTCATCATTACTAACATCTATTATATTGTTCAATACCATTTTTCTTTCTAAATCCTTTTAATTCGTAGTATCGATCAACATATAAGCCAGATATTTATTTGAGAGTTGTATGTCTGGTATTTTTTCAATTTCTAATTTTAGATTGTCAAACCTATTAATAAAGTATCTTAAATTTTCATTGTCCTCTTGCTTCACATGGTTAAATTTTTTAATCTTGTAGTAATCATTTTGATCTTTTATTTTACTGAATATCTTTTTCAACAATGTCAGTAATAAGATGTGTCCATCCGATTTGAATAAGTCATCATCTGTCATATTCTTAGCAACTTCATATGCTTTTCCTTTTAGGTTCATGAATATTTCTATTGTCATATTGTCGATTTCATCTTTATTTGCTTTAGTTCACAGATTCACATTTCTTTTAAATTTTTCAAAATCCTCTTCATCTTCTCCACTAAACTGTTGTACCGTCATCTTATGTCTTTTAATTATTTCCTATTTATTTGTGTTTCCTCCCATGTTGCATATGCTTTATTTAAAGAATGGAAATAAAATAATTATAATTATTAAATAAAATATTACTCACGGTATTGATTTGAGTTATTTTCTTATTGTTTTCTTTATGTAACTTCAATTATTATCCATATTGTACATAGAATTCTTAATTTCCTTATTGTTTTTTATGGTTTAATTTCTTCTTACACTTTTGTCTTCTTTACTTTGTTCTTACTCAGATGATCTTAATGCTTTGATGCCTAATGTTATTATTATTTTTTTATATTTAATTATTATTAATCATTTATTTTCTTTTATTGCTATAATGACCTATAGGTAATTCCTTAAGATTGCTTTAATCATCTAAATTTATAATGTACATGAAACTTTAAATAAAGCTTGACACTACTTCTGTAGGGAATAGAAAAGTCATACATTACTTGAGATAAAATAATTCAATTTAGCTAAGCAATACCTAATCATTGCTTTACCATGGACCTTCTTCAAATATTTTTGTTTCCGCTGACTACCTATGGATTTTTTTCCTCCACAGATTCCCTTCAAATTTTTTTTTTTTTTTTTTTTTTTTTTTAGTGGACTGCCAAGAATTAACCTAAGATTAAATATTTATTTAAAGTTTCTTGTGAGAGGAGGGAACATATTTAATTCCTATAGTTATAATCATTTATATCATTTCGTAATAAGACTTTTTAATACAATTTTTACATGCAATCAAAGGAAATTTGTTGATTGTTTCCTTTTCTTTCATGCTTTCTTTCATTTTTTTATTTTAATTGCAATAGATTTAAGCATTTCTTCAAGCCTTTGCAAACCCCCCTTTAAAGCTTTCGCAGTCCCCCTAGGGTCTGCAGACCATGTATTAAGGACAGCTGATCTAGTGTGTGTATTTAATGATTGTAAGGAAAACTGGAAGTTTTTTTTTTAGAATGACAAATCATAGTAGAATTCCAAAACTTGCATTTATATAATTTTTTATGTTCTAGTCAAAACCACGTAATAAGAAGAGAATTTTCAAAATCTAAAACTGGTGGTGGTCATAGTAAGTGGTATTACCAGGGCTACGAAGTTGAAGAGAAAAAAGTGAGTATTATTATTATTATTATTATTATTATTATTATTATTATTATTATTATTATTATTATTATTATTATTATTATTATTATTATACAAAATCTATTAATTCTGTCCCATTCTCTACTTTATCTATTTCCTTTGATTTTAAACTTTCTAATGCCATCTATAGAGGCCACTCCACACTTAGCTTGGCTTTATTTTCTAGACTACTATTTGTTTGTTTTCTGGTATGATCAAGCGTTATGAGCCTCTTTTCACTCTTATATATATATATATATATATATATATATATATATATATATATATATATATATATATATATATATATATATATATATATATATATATATATATATATATTGAGAAAAATCCCAATGGTAACAAAAACGTATAATTAAACAAACAGAATACACACAGTTCTTACGTCAGTTTGTTGGTGTTTCATGAACTTATGAACTTATACAATAAGTTCTTTAATCAATACATGTTTAAGAAGAGAAAAAGGTACTTGTTTCTTTAAGTACTATATGGGTACTAACGAAAAATATTTACATTTATTTGTATTAAACAATACACATATTTAATGGACCACCACTTACTCTAGTAATACCTATCAATCCAGCACTAAGGTGTAGGGGTGTACCAGAACTGAAATTTTCAGATCCGGCCGGAACCGGAATTAGCCGGAATCACAAAACAATTCTTTTGTAAATCTATCCGTTTTACTGACGGATACAAAGTACGATAGTCATACGATACATGAACATATGGAAAATCATCATCGAAAGGAATATCTGAAAGTCCAAATATTTTAATAGTAAAAGGGAGAGTCTTGTATTTTCTAGAACAGGGGAAACCACAAAAGAGCAATATATCCAAGCCGTGAGATAAGTGAATTTGGAGGAGAGTTTCTCCCCAAAAAAGATTTGGCATATCAATGACCCAAAATCACAGAAAATGATGAATTTTATCGCAATGAGTAACCAGCCATTCACAGTCACTGAAGAGCAGGGATTCATAGAACTTATTGCCCATCTTCAACCAAAATATCTTATTCCTAGTAGAAAATATTTTGTAGAGTAGATGTTACCAACTTCATATTATGGGAAATTATGATCAGCAGTATTTGAGAAGTTCTCTAAGGCTGATCAGATGGTCGCTACTACAGATATATGAGATAAATACCCAACGAGTCATTTATTTCCTTTAACTGCACTTTGGCTTACCAGCGAGTTTAAAAATGGACTGTACTCCATTGCAAGTATTTCCCAGGTTCTCATTCTGGAATTAAAATCACTATGAATTTTGAAATTATGATGAATAATTGGAAATTCCTCCCAACAAAATCCATTTGATCCTTCGAGATGTAGCATATAACATGAAACTTGGAACTAATTTTGCAGGATACACAAGTTTTTCTTGCTTTATTCATAAACTTCAATTTGTTATTAAAGATGCCTTTATTTTCTCAAAGAACAGTGTGATTTAATAAGGAAATGTAGGAATATTTGTCAATCATTCCAGTTTTTGAGCTGTAATTAACTTAAAAGAATACAAAGAGACTTTGATCCACATCTTGCAAGCCCACTTATGCCAATTCAAGATGTTAATACAGGGTGGAATAGCACATATTTGATTCTAGGAAAGAATTGAATGTTTGGAAAGACCTCTGTAAGTTTTTATATTATAGAACAATCAATCATTTAAGCTTTGATCGCTTAGTAATAAATGGCAAATACTTGAAAATTCTAAGAGTTTGCAACAATTTTTCAAGGTTACAGAAACTATAAAGCAAAATCAATTATATTAACACTACTTTCCATATTTGAGTTTCTTCAGCATATCTTCTCAAATCTCTGGAGGATGACAAAGCAGAGTTCACTTTAAAAGAAGAGCTGAAGAAGGCATTAGAGTTTAGATTTGAATAAAAGGAAGAGAAAGGATCATTATCATATATCAAAACAAGATAATTGTTTTGAGTGTAGTAGATCCAAGATACAAACTGACTTTATTTTCTAATGAAATAAGAGCATTGAGTTAAAAATGGATGCTTGAAGAAATATGGAAATAATTGACGGTAGAAAGTGATAATAATAGTAGCAGTACAGAAGAAGGTACAGGCGATGAGTCATCCATCCATTTTCTCAGACACGAGCATTATCTACAATGAACTTAGATTTGCTAAGTACCTCAAATCATCAGGAGCATTAAAAAAAAGAAATTACTTAAAGTTACTTTTAGTTTTTATAAGTAAGTTTGAAGAAAGTGAAAGTGACAGTGAATTAATTAGTGTAAAAGGGAAAAAGAAAATCAGTGGCTCTTCAAAGGTGAAATTTTTAAAGAAATTGAAATTCTTTTTCCACAGAAATCAATTTCTAATCTGGGGAAAAGAAGAATTACTTAATTGGGGAAAGTGACCAAAGCTTAATTTCCCAAACATAGCAGTACTAGCCCAAAAATTACTTTCCTTTCCACTCCCTATATATTCAGGAGAAATTATTTCTTTTCATTTTCAGAAGCAGGAAATATATTTGAGGAAAAACGTTTAAAAATATTGCCCAATACTGGTGAACAGTTTTACTGTAGATATGTAATCCACTGTATGAATGCTACACAAGGCTACTATTATTTTTTGTTAAAAGATAGGCTATGGGTCATGTAAAATAAATCCCTTCCATCAATTTTTTTCTCAGAAGTAGATTAGTAATTCCGGTTCCGGCCGGAATTTTGAAAAATTCCGGCAATGGACCGGAACTTCCGCTAGTAATACCTGTACATCCTCTACTAAGGTGCACACTCGTTGCTAAACTAATATTTGTATACCGTATTTACTCGAACGTGGCCACTTTTACTTAGCTAATAGTCACCACCAAGGATACCTTTCATAGACGTATACAAAGTACGATACGATACACTCGTGTTATTTACATTTACTGAAAACGAGATACAAACTATGAAATAGGATATATAAAATAAATATAAGATACGAAACAAACATATGTTTCCTAGAGCTGACTTGGTCAGCACAGACACTAGTAAATAATACTTTCGCGCCGCTTCCAAACGAATGCAATTCTTCTCTTCATTCAATGGCCCACGCTTTACATCTTTTCATCAAGGACATAACATAAATAGGAAAGGAACAGGATACACCACTTCATACTTCTTATTTCATACAACCCTACTAAAGAAAAAACAACACAATTTATTATATATGTTGGTTATGGTTATATTTGTTATATATATATATATATATATATATATATATATATATATGTTATATATATATATATATATATATTATATATATATATATATGTTAGGGATGTATAGATAGTATCGGTATCTGTATCGGTAGTATCGGCCATTTTTCTTGGGGTATCGGTATTTGTTAAAAATGGCCGATACTTTCTGGCTGATACTTTTAGTGTGAAAAATTATGAGAAACTTTTAGATTAAATAATAAATCTAGTTTCGATATATATAGCTAGTACTAGATTATGTTTTTTTTTTTCTTCGACTTCTTTTTAACTTGATTTTTAGCGTTTCTCCAACTTGGGTTTTAGCGTAACGTTTACCTATTTGAATAGCCATTATTATAATTTATACAGATTTAGCTTCCACTTCTTTTAGTTGATCAATAATTTTTTCTTTTTTTGTACGCAATTTCGTGAGTGTGTTGAGTGCGCGAATGTTTTTAAACTTTCTTGATTATTTATATTTTAGATATTTAATGTAAATAGGGGGTTTTAGCGTTTTAAAATTTCAAGTTTTAAATTTAGGCTTTTGCGTGCGAATAATTTTTCCTCATTTCTCCTTTGTTTTTTTTTTGTTTTTTGTTTTGTTTTGTTTTTTGAGTGAGTATGTGCCTATGTAAAACATAAATACTCCTATAACACGTCTCGAGAATCTCGAATCTTCTAACTCGATGTTCTGTGGCTTAAAAATCTTTTCTACCGTCTACTACAATAATCTTGTGCTTCTTCAACGCTCTCTTAACATAACAGATTTTCATGCATTTTTGATTACTCATTACTTCTCACGAAACTGTCATATCTTCTCATCTAAATACTGAGGTCCTCTATTTAGAGATTTCAATGTACACAACACTGAATGGATGGGTTCCTCTCATACTGATTAGGTGGGGAGGAAGTCGAATTATTCAGTATTCTCAACGATCTGGGAGCAACTAATTAAAGAACCTACACACATTCCGATCGTCCCAACCACTTGAACACACTTGACCTATGTTTCTAACATCTAGTCCTTCTCTCTATAAAGTATAAATACACCACCTTCACCTCTATCGGGCTCCTATTGGTAAATCTTATATCTCTTAATTTTAATACTTCTCCAACAGCTCCATCCTGCCCCATGCGGTTTTTCTCCGGCACTTTGATCGGGCCGATTGGGGCATTGAGTAGCTTCTACGCTAACTATAATTGAGTGATTATTTTGACTCTGAAGAAGATTCAGCTTCTGTCGATAGTGGGAGCTGTAATCGTTGATGGGATGAGTAAGTTCATTTTTCTTCGACTAAATATTTTTCCTCCCCTCAAAACCCATGGTTCGATCGTGCTTTTCCTCTGGCCATTCAGGCTACAGTCAGTGCGTATCGGATGTGGAAAATTCTCGTTCTCCTATCATTCTCGCCTCTTTCATTCAGCTAGAAATCGTTGTAGGGGGTACTCTTCGACGAGCAGGACTTTCATTAAACGAAGTGCGCTGACATCCTTGGCTCTCCTTACTGACAAATCTTTCTGGCCTCTTGCCAAAACATTTCTAACACTTCTGTGAGTTATCCTTTCCTCCTCTTATTCGCCTGATGGTTCTGTTGCTAATTACTCCAACTGAAAAGGCCAATCTCTTCAGACTCTATTTTCCTCTAACTCATCCCTGGACGATTCTGTCATTCCTCCTCCTCCTCCTCTCACGTGTCCTATGAGTTTACCTTTTATTACATTTGATCGGGTACATGGGTTCCTGAAATCTATGAACGTTAGAAAGGCGGGTGGCCCGGATGGCATTCTCCCCAGCAGTTTTGAGGAAGTGTACTCATGCTGACCCCGCCCCTCTTTCAACTATTTCTTCCATGCCAAAATACTAGCACTTTCCCTCAGTGTTGGAAGCGCGCATATGTCCAACCTATTCCGAAAAAAAGGAAGCCGCTCTGACCCTTCTAACTATCGCCCTATAGCTCTAACTTGTATTCTATCTAAGATCTTTGAAACTCCTTTCAACTCTAACTTCTTCGACCAGCTGGAATCTTATTCCTTTCTTTCCGATCGGCAGTACCGCTTTCGGCACTTGAGATCTACTGGCGAAATACTTTCCTATCTATCCAAGCTCCTCCTTTGGGTTTCCTTCTTCGTTTACTTATGTCTAGCTTTCTTCAAATCGCTCAATATTGGCTAGTGTTGATGGGGCGACTTCTTCTTTTTCAGTTAATAGTGGTGTTCCTCAGGGTTCTGTATTATCTCCTACTTTATTCCTGCTCTTCATTAATAATCTTCACACCTGCACATCTAACTCTATCCACTCATATGTCGATGACCACACTCCTTCATTCTTCAACTCATTTCAATTCTGCTCCTTTATTCTCTAGAATTGCCTCTCGTCTTAATTCTTTCCGATTCTACTCGCTGATCTGATAGAATTTCCGGAGGTCGCCTCAACCTTGTGAAATTTAGTTCTTTAAAACCCAACTTCTAAAAATTTCCCTTATTTAAGACACCCAACTTTCCTATCTCTTTTGACGGTTTTCTAGTCTCTCCTGTTGACAATATAAACATCCTTGGCCTTAACGTAAACAAAAAAATGTCTTGGAAACCTCACATCACAACGGTTGCCAGGGTGGCCTCAAGGAAACTAGGGAATTCTGTTTAAATCATAGACTTTTTCCTCTCTCTCAGTTACTTCAGCCATACAAGGGTTTCATCCGCTCTCTTTTATGGAGTACTGCCTCATATCTGGGGATAGTTCTGGTTTCATCCTGCTTTATAGGATCGAGTCAAAGGACAAAAGGCTTATAAACTATCCTGTACTTTCTAGTTTACTTTACCTCTATCTTGCGGCGCGATGTTGGTGCTTTATCTCTTTTCTATAGGTACAGTAGCGGCAAGTGCTCGAGGGAACCTCCACTCGCGTACCACCACCACCTTTACGACGCCCTCGTAGCACAAAGGGTGCTGTGTCGGCACATGAGTTTTGTGTTGATATTTTTAACTCCAGACTAGTTCGCTGCGGTGCTTCCTTCTTTCCTGCCATCTCTGTTCTGTGGAATTCTCTTCCATCTTCTGTGTTTCCTACTCAATTTAATCTCCCTTACTTTAAAATCTGCGTCTGTGCTCATCTGCGTAATTTGCGGTGACAACTGTAAAAAAAAAAAAAATAAATAAAAGGTTCTAATAAGGAATTTATTAAGCTAGCTGAAACCCCACAAGAATGGCATCTCTGACTGTGAACCACTTCTAGAATGCATTTAAATAGCATAACCGAGGAGCTTGCTCGCGTGACAAAAAAAAAGATTCACAGAAGTGGAAGCCGCCTTATCAGCAACCCCTGGCAACAGCACTGATAGTGACGATGGTGGCTTTTCAGCAAATAAACCTACTGAAGATGAAAAAGTCTGGATATGTTAGACTTTGATTAGTTCATGGTCGAAATTGCATTGACATCTCATTCATCTTCAAAGGAATCACACCAAGGAACCCCATCGAAAAAACTGAAGAGACAGTCATCAAGGAGCAAAGATAATTCAAATTTGCAATCTGTGAAAGAGGAGATGACGAAAACACAGATGTTCACAGAAGAGAATCCTTTCCCATGTAGGAAGAATAATAAGGTTTCCATTTTTATCTGTGCTTGCAAGAAAATAATTATCACCCCCTCCCTCATCAGTCGAGAGCGAGCGTATTTTTAGTGTAGGTGGGAATGTAAACACCCCAAAAAGAAACAGGCTCTCGCCAGATACTAGTGAAAGCTTAATGTTTTTGCATCACAATTTGAGAATTTTTGAATTTGAGTATTGAATGATATCTAACTTTATCTTAAAGGAGTATATTATTATTATGTCATGTTTGAGTAATAGCTTTTTTTATTTTGTCTTTTCAGATGATTAATTGAAGTTTCTTCTTTCATTATTTTTATATGCAGCTAATTAAGGAATCTCTTGTAAATTGTAATCATGTTAAAACATAAAAGCTTGTAGCTAAACTTTGTTAATACTTACTGAAAATGGAATGGAATATTTTTTGAATAAACACAAACATAAAAAAGTTATTAATATTATATTTGCATTTATTATTCCTTAAAGATACTATTTTAATTTATAAAATAAATATACTTGGGCACAACCAAATATGAAATAAATGACTAAGTATTATTGTACAATGTACAGGGAATGCAATCCTGAGTTGCCTAGCAGTACACAAATGTTTTATCTTATTACTGGGTATTTATTATATTAATTAAAGTATCGGTATCGGCACCTAAAAAAATAGAGTATCGGTATCGGCCTCTTTTCTGGTATCGGTACATCCCTAATATATATATATATATATATGTTATATATAGCATATATATATATATATATATATATATATATATATATATATATATATATATATATATGATATATATATATATATATATATATATATATATATATATATATATATATATATTCGACTTTTGTCATATTCTTCTACTGCTTTTCTTTTCTGATGCATGTTACACACCTTACCCCCAGTCTTTGGGAGAAAAAAAGGTAGATGAAGAAGAATATATATATATATTATATATAGATATGTGGATAGAGATTATAAAGATATATATATATATATATATATATATATATATATATATATATATATATATATATATATATATATATATATATATTATATATAGAATTATACATATAAATATATTTTTATATATATATATAAATAATATATATATATATATATATATATATATATATATATATATATATATATATATATATATATATATATATGAGAAAGTGGATTGAGTCAGTAAAGGGATGTCTGATGGAAAGGAATATGAGTGTGGTAGAGGGAAGAAGAAGGTACATAATAGGAGTGAATGGCTGGATTTTGTGAGGGTGGTACGGTTGTAGGCCTTGCCCATCGGATGAACCCTACATTGATGAGATACCACAGTGAGGGCCGTCGCCATCTTGTGAAGCTCTAGAGTGGATTTTTTTTTGCTCTTAATATTAATACCGGAATGAGGCAGGGATGTGTTATGTCTCCTTGGGTATTTATGTGTATGGGTGGTATAATGAAAAAATTAGAGGTAGGGGTAGTAGGGAAAGGTGTTAGGCTGATGGAGAATGGAAGAGAGTGTATAGTGCCCTGCTTATTGTACGCAGATGATTTGGTTTTGCGTGGCAAATCTGAAGAAAGTTTGTGAGGATTGGGAGAGGGGTTTGGCAGGGTGTGTAAAAGGAGGGGTTTGAAAGTAAACGTAGATATGAATAAAGTGATTGTAGTGATTGAGGAGAGTCCGTGGTATGAAGTCATGTTGGATGGCGACCAATTGGAGCAAGCATCTCAATTTAGATATTGAGGATATATGTTGGATGAGAAGGGGACGGGTGATGCAGGGTGTAGTAGGAAAATTGTGAATGGTAGAAATGTAGTTAGTGCAAATAAAACCTTGGTGGATACATAGGGGCTACATCTTGAATTCGCCTGGGTTTTGCATGAAGGTGCGTTGTTACCTGTGTTAATGAATATTAGTGAAACTATGGTATGGAATAAGAGGTATAGATTTAAGGTGCAATCTGTTCAAATGGATAATCTTAGGGGCGTGTTATGTGTGAGAAGAATTGATAAAATGAGGAATGAACATATTAGAAAATTGTGTGGTGTGATGTAAGGTGTAAATGAGATAATAAATGAGTGTATTGCTACGGTTGGTTATATGGAAAGGATGGATGATAGTCGGTTTGTTAAGCGGATGTATAGTGTTGAGTGTGCTGGGAATTGACCTGCTGGGAGACCAAAAAAAAGTGGATTGAGTCAGTAAAGTAATGTCTAAAGGAAATGAATGTGGGTTTGGCAGAGGCGAGAAGAAAGGCGCATTGTAGGAGTTAATGGTGGGATTTTGTGAGGGGGTATGGTTGTGAACTTGGCCCAGGGGATGGACCCCACATTGACGAGATACCAGTCATGGTTCGTCGTGGTCTTTGGAAGCTCCAGGGTTGATTTTTTTTTTATTGTCATGAGCTCTCACTTAAGGGGTAGGGGGGGGGGCTTTCCTTTTGATTTCGTCATGTTTTACTTAACTATTCCAATTTCCGTGCATGTTACTCATCCCTACCCCACATATAGTGGGAAGGGAATAAGACTGTGGAACTAACGGACGAGGAGAACCTGTTGAAAGGTCGCAAAGAACTGGTTTGGACACATTCAGAAGTGTAATTTGTCTCAGCTGGAGAGATGTGTCATCTGAGAGCGAAATACTTTCTGATTCCTGAGCTTCGACCAAAGCTTCGTAATCCAAAGATGTAAGTGGCGAGATGGAATCCACATGAATTCGTGACCGAGCATCTGCAGTATCGTTGTCCACTCCTGAAATGTGCCTTATATCAGAAGTAAACTGGGCGATGTACTCCATATGTCGAGCTTCACGCGGATTATGCCGTTCATGACGTGATTTAATGGCGAAAATTATCGGTTTGTGGTCGGTCAGAACATGGAATTCCCGACCTTCCAAGAAATACCTAAAATGCCGGATCGCTTTGTAAATGGCGAGGAGCTCACTGCTGAAGGTACTATACCGGATCTCAGCCGGTTGGAGTTTTTTAGAGAAAAATGCAAGGGGAACCCAATGCTCGTTTTTGAAACTGCTGTAGCACTCCCCCTATAGCAAAATTGGATGCATCAGCCTGTATACGAGTCGGTGCGTCCTCTTTAGGATGCATAAGGAGAGTACTGTCTGCAAGAGCATTTTTCGTGGCAATAAATGCCTCACGAGTTTCCGGTGTCCAAGGAATTTTGGTGGACAACCCTTGTTTCTTGGGCTTAATAAGAGAAGATAGTGGTGCAAGTAAAGCGGCTGCCCGTGGGATGAACCGATGGTAAAAATTAACCATTCCCAAAAACTGTCGAAGGTTTCGCTGAGTTTCGGGGAATGGAAATTCACGAATTGCAGAAACACGATCTTCGAAAGGTGTTATGCCTTCTGCTGTAACAGTGTGGCCTAAAAATGTCAAAGAGGAAACTCCAAAGACACATTTATCGGCATTTATTCTGATACCATACTCATTCAGACGGGTGAAGACAGCTTTGAGATGGCCTTCATGCTCCTTTGCTGAAGTACTGGTTATCAGATTATCGTCGATATAAACCCAACAAAAGGGTAGGCCTCGAAGTACCGTGTCAATGAAACGTTGGAACGTTTGGGCGGCATTCCTCAATCCGTATGGCACACGAAGTTACTCGAATAACCCAAAGGGCGTTATCACCGCCGTCTTTGGGATTTCTGAGCGGCCACCGGGATTTGATGAAATGCTCTCACTAAATCGATTTGAGAAAATAGTGGAATCCTCATGAATATTAGAGTTGAAAGTCTGGATTGATGTAGCGTCATGAAGTACGATCTGGGACAAGTGAACACCATATAAGGCACGGGTAGTCTGCAGCACGGACGCCAATCCAGGGAGTTGGTATTATGACCAAATGAAGAGGGGATGGCCCAAGCAGGATTTAGAAGGACGGACAAATCCCTAATTCGAGATTGATGCATCGAATTCGCATGTGGCCATCGAAGTCTCAGGAGCGAGACGCTAGGCACGAGCGCAGAAACTTTGGAGGTCTGTGTTTCATATGATGGTGCAAACATCATGTTTGACCAGTCAGTAGTAGAGAACAAGACGAAGAAGATCAGGGAAAATCTGAAGGCGAAACTATATTGAGAAAAGGATTAGAAATGTCGGAATTGACAACGGAAATGGAACCTAACGTGAAAACTTGGAGAACACCAGACACTTTAAGGTCGGTATTCCCGTCGAGCATACGTCGATTCCTAATATCAACCAAGAGGTTGAAGTGCTCTAAGAAATCGGCACCTAGAATAGGGTATGCCACATCTGCAGCAATGAATACCCAACGGAAAACTCTGCGAAGGCCAAGGTCTAGGGAACAAGACCGTTCACCATAGACCTTAATGGACATACCATTAGCTGCACGGAGGATAGTGTCAGTAGGAGAAAGAGGAAATTTTGAAGACAAGGCTGGTGGTAAAGATACTTCCGCTCCAGTGTCAACTAGAAAACGCTGGCGGGTGGTGGGATTGTAAATCATCAGCCTTGAGATGTTCACTGTAGCCACCTCAGCTGCTGATTCCGCTGATTGGCTTACAAGTTTCCCAGTTGGAAATTTTGGGTAGTAAGCAAATGGGAATTAGGGCACGGAATGGTACACTTGTTAGCAGATGCACCAAACTTCCTGTGGAAGAAACAGACCAATGGTTGAGTGTCTGCAGGATTGTTGGTGGTATGACGAGGAGATGGGAGAGCGAGGTCTACAGGGCGAAAATTGAGGACGTTGCTGGGCCTGTAAGGACGCCTGTTGCGTTATATTCATGGCATGCAGGGTCGCTGCCATTGAAGCCATTGTCTCCTCCAGTCTAGTTATCTTCTGTGACAGAGAATTATAGTTTGCACTATTGGAATTTACAAATTCCTGCCTCAGTGCCTGGTTAGCACTTGTCATCTCCTGACGAAGTGCATCAATATGGAGAGTGGTGATTGTGGGATTCAATTGTGAGGGCGTTGAAAACCCAGAGGCAACAGCTGACACAGAAGAAGAAGACGAAAGAGTGTCAGATTTAGGAGTATGAATACGGTCCGCCATTTGACCGTAATCTTCAAGCGTGGAGCTAGGGTTGATTAGTGCCATCAAACGGCGCGTTTCGAGAGACAGACGATTGAGCCAGAGTTCAAGGAACATTGCCTGGCTGTCAGTACTGGGATTGGGGTCATTACGCAAGACCAGCATCCGCTGCATAAGCTGGGATGGCTTGCTGTCCCCCAGTACTTCCCCCAAAATCAATTGCTTGAGTTTCTCCTCTTTGGGAATCTTGAAGCGTTCAACAAGGATGTCTTCTAGAGTCTGAAAGGGGTTCTCAGAAGACAATATAGTAGGGAGAGCATCCTGCAACTGCTCCAGGACAGTGTTAGGCAGAGCTGCTATAGTACCAGCATACTTCTGCTGAATGGAGAAGGAACTAGGAAATACAGATTTAACAATGGTAAACCATAAACTCGGCCTATCAGAGTTATATTTGGGCAGAACTGGCATATAATGCACAGTTTGCACCGAAGACTGAGGAAGAATATGAGGAGGGTCAGAAGGACGAACTGAAGGATGCGGAGACAGTTGAGAAGGATCAATTTGAGGATGAGAAGACTGAAGAGGATGTTGCAAAGGATTGAAATGGGGAAACGAAAAACCTTGAGAATAAGGAAAACTATAAGAAGAAGGAAGTGAATGAGAAACAGAAGAATAAGGAAAGTTACCAAACGAATAGGCATGATTAGAAAGAGGAGAAGGATTTGCAGGAAAAGCCTGAGAAAGTGGAGGAAGTATAGAGGAAGAAATAGAAGTAGTAATTTGAGTGGTGATAGCCGTAGTTGTTGTAGTCACGTTAGATGAGGGTGCCTCAGTAGAAGAAGAGACAGGGATAGTAAGATCATGGGATACTTTTTCTGCCATGATATAAAAAGAAGAACAAGAAATTTATAATTGAGTTATTCACAAGATTATAATATTGTACCCCACAAAATACAAAATCACGAGTGAAATTATAAATCACAAGATACAATAATATAATAATGTGATATACAAAAAGGGAAACAGTGTTTATGCAATTTGTTATTAAAAAAAATAAAAAAAAAAAAAAAAAAGGAAAGAAAAAAAAAAAAAAAAAAAAAAAAAAAAAAAAATAATAAAAAGTAGTAATAATAATAATAAAAATACAAAATAATAATAATACAAGAAATAAAAATTTAATGAGAAAATCAATAACAATTACTCAAAATAATAATAATAAAGAAGAATAATTTGGTACAAATTAAATTATTCACCAACACAGTAACTATAAACTCCAGAGGTCACCAATATAGAAGGTTAGGAAACGATCTACTCGACCTCCTATCTTTGTGATTGAATTTAACTATTAAAAATCTACTATCGCGTTATATATAAATTACAACACTAGGAAAATTATATGATGTTTCTAACAATGTAAGTTTAATCAGTATGAAGGCTGGGTTACAGATATAAACATAAATTGATGTGTTCGATGCCGCCAATGCCAGAGCGACTCTTGGAAGATCTCTTCAACAAACGGATCCCTATCAGTATGTATCCCGATACTGAAATGCATACCTCCGTCACAGCACACGGCTACATCTTGCGACTTAGTATATCATAGTGCTATACATGAAGTCAGATCCACAACAGCGAAGCTGAACTTAAGCACATATGATGACAATACATAATAACTATATATACGAATATACGCACTCGGGATCTGCGCTCACTTTACAGTATCATGAGCTGACATAGAACTACTAAGTTCTAATACTAAATATTGTACTACGATATAGGCGGAGTCAGAGACATAATAATCACACTCGGCACTATTCATGATGTGACAGTCCATCGAGACTGTCTCGTATCGAAGGTGAGAGATACATATCTCTCTATCATACTTCGCCTCAGGGCTCCGCTTATATTACAAAGTGAGTGCACACTCTATCAACCTATGCAAATGTTGCAATGGAATACTACCCACACTCTATTTGCGAACCTAGTGTGCTGTAGCGCACATTGCATATCATCCTATCCTGCTGAAGACGAACTTTAGATCAAGTAATAGTCACATCATGCGATATGATATGATCCACTTCCCATTGAATTTCTGCTAACATTCTCGATATCCAGACGCATAGCTTGTTACAGAGGTCTCTACCGACTACAACGACATCGGCGAATGCTCCAATGCTGCTCGAAGAGCATCGCTACCCGCTCCACACTCCGTACCACATCGCTACATGAATGCCACATCTATGGTCTCTACGTCGGAATCTAAATAGATGATCGGGAATTATAAGTCGCATTTAGTGACTGATGCCTACCTACTTATGTGTCAGCATTGCTAGACATACAAATAACGTAGCAACATCCTGGACGCTGGCAGGAACATCAAAAATGATTTATAACTTCATAAGAGGATATTTAAAAGGCGAAGAATACAACTTAAGTAAGAAGTCAAAAGAAGCCCACCTCTCCAGCTATCGTAAATTTACTTAAAATTCGCCTAATTATATAAAATTTTCTTTATACTTACAGAAATATTAAAATTCCTTGTCTGTAGGGAAGAAGAAGAGAGAAATTAGTAACGAAAATAATATAATAGGTAAGTTAGGTTATGATAAAGGTTCACACTTCTGGAAAGTCAGGAAAAAAAAAAAAATAGGTACAGGGAAACGTTTTAAGATATGCGAAAAGTCAGGGAAATTCCAAAAAACTCATTCAAAATTCTTTAAAATTTCAAAACATATGAAGAAGATCCATGGACTTCCATATTTTTGATATATTTTTTTCCTTACTGTATAATCGTGGAATGAAGAGATGTATTTGATAAGTAAATGAAAAAGGGATGGGTGAGGAATGACATTCCATAAATCTACTTTCATCCTGTTTCTTTCTATTTTTAGTTTACTACCTACTATTCTTCCTATTCTGTTTGTAGATGTTGTTCCAAGTTCATCCTTTCGATTGAAGGTGATTGGTATATGGATGTGTTTTAGACTGTATGACTTATGACTTAATCTGTTTATATCTTTTTCTTTTTAGGATTTATTTTTTTTGAGGTTTGATGAAGTGATTTTTGATTTTTGTGCAGTTGAGGTATTTATTATTATTTATTTAAAATGACTTCAAACAAAAAAACTAACTTTAACGACCTGTGTTGGACGTCAAACTGAACCCACAGTTAATCAGGTTTGGGAAAAGGACCTGATAGTTCCAAAGCGGATACTGTAAAGTATGTAAAAAAGAACTTTGATCTATCTAACATGGGAGCCACATTCAAGAGGGGAAACTCATTTGAATTTAATCAAAACTCAGCAAGGACGAACCATCATTGAAAAACTTTTCTGTATGTGTGTTCTAATAATACTAATATTAGTGAAAGTTTGGGTGCACTGAAAATTATGCCATTCCATCAACTGTCTAATCATACTCAACCGATGGTAAATGACCCTGTTCTTTTAATAACCAACCAAAACCAGTTTATCAAATCAGTTTCATCTTTTTGCATTAAAGATGTATGTACAAGATCTGAAATACTGATGGGCATCTCATACCTGTGGTGTATGAGTGTTTAAAATGTTCTTTAAACCTCGATGTCAGATATAGAAACATTTAAATTAATTTTCCAGATAGTGCAGTAGCTTTCAAATTTTAAAATATTGGGCTGATGAAATGTAATATGTGATTAACCATGGACTTGCTCCCTATTTCTCTGCACTGCACAATACACTCAAAATGCATGGAGGAACATTCTTACACTAAATTAAAATTCAAAAATTACTCGAAGGGTGATTACCTTTCTAGAGACTTGATTAGTTTTTTTCTTCTATATTACCTGGGAATCAATGTTATGGTGGAATTGTGGCAAATTATAAATTTGGACTGATATTATTTTCGCATGGAAATGCGACATATGTGCAAAGAATACAATAAGTGTTGCTATAAACTTACAGCAATTTTAGATATATGGACAGAAACCAAGAATTCAAAATGCAAAATAAATTATAGTATTGGCTGACCTTATCCATACAAAAAAAACATTATGCACAACCAATAGTCATAATAAGAGTCTTCAACAATTGATAAGAGTATCATAAAATGACTAGTACACAAATACTCGCAAAACCAATTACAATAGTTTGACAATAAAGCTAAAGTAGCATTGTCTCTGCGCATATAGCGAAGATGAATGACTGAAACAGCACAATCTCAAAAATACAGTTAACCAAAATGCGTCAAGATAACCTCAACAAAAGTGAGAACGAGAGAAATAACAAAAGTTTCTCGAAAAAATAATACATGAGAGATGACCATACCTCCAAAAGAATAATGAGTAACAAAACCCATTGAATTACACAAGACAAAGAGAGCACAGAGATAGACGCACTTGCTTATAAAACTGTATAATTGACTCTTGAACCAAAGAACTCTCCAATAATAGCGAGTATAATTCTGCACATAAAATTAACAAATGGAGTTGTACTTTGAGCGCAAGGTTAACAAGAAAAATAAATTTTTTTTCTCCCCCTAAGATCCATATTATACGTTTTATCTCTTATTATTTTAAACTAATTGAGACATTTTAAACATCATTATCCCCAACAAATGGATTCTCAACATTATAAAACTTAAATCACACATAAGTACGACTTATAGTTTATAATTAAAAGAGGAAAATTTTAACTTTTGGAAAAAAATAAATAAAGGACTGGCGTTAATCAAAGAGTGAAATCGCAGAAGGTACTAGGCTGATTATCTAAAAAAAAAAAAAATGTTTTAAATTCATCTTTTGCAACTCAGTCGCTAGGTTTCTTTAATAGGTTAAATTTTCAATAATTTAATGTTGATAAACTGCCTATAACAAAAGGCCAGACAATAATGATTATATAATGAACTAATATTATACGCCAAAAATTAAATCTCGAAAAACTCACCGTTCTGGTCTAGTGAGAGAAAATTTGCGGGATTTTGGTCAGGAATTCAAATTTACAAAAATTTCAGTGTGAACCCTGATATGTTAAATGCACTAAAGAAACTACAATGAATCAGAGTACTTACGGAAAAGCAAAGAGATACTCACCCACTCATCTAAAAGAATTAAGAAATGAAGCTGATGGGACAATCCGAACCAGACATGTTGTCTTCAAAAAAAATACAGAGATACGATTAAGCAAGTGTGATTACAGTGCGCCAAAACTGGCTTAAACACAACAATAGGAATGGCAGTTACCCTAGGATTTTGGAAAATTATGTGGACTACACAATTCATTCAAACGTTAACGAAATAAAATAATTTAAAGAACACTACCGAACTTAAGATTAACCTTAACTCAATACAAACAACTACATACAAAGCCAGATAACGCTACCCAAGTCCAAAAAAAATGAAAAAAGTGCCAATCCTGCGATGAGAGGCGAACCCCTACAGATATCTTTTTAAGTTTAGATACTCACCTAAAAAATACATGAGTACTGTAATTCGAAAGAATAATGAGTGATGACACCAAACCAATCCTTACACTTCATATTATTAAATCACACTGTTCATTATGAGCAAGAATAAAGTAAGGCATCTTATTAATATAGAATTGCAGTTTCATGAATAAACAGAACACACTTGAGCATATATCTAAGCATATAATGACTCACAGTATTCCAAAGTTTCATGTTATACTCCAATCATCTTGAAGATCAAATATGGTTCAAATGTTAAGGAAGTACGAAATTATCCCAATGAGGTTCAATCGTCAATTTCTCGAAAACAAATTATGACTTTTATATTTCCATGTAATGAAGAACCATGCGGAAATAAACTATGAAATAGGAACGTAAACAACAGTCCACTTTTCCAATTTCCAAAGATTCGGTAAAGCCAGAGTGCAGCTAAAGAAATAATAAATCGAGTATCGTTTGGAAATTAGTGTCGCCTTAACAAAATAAAATACATCTAGTAGGATAAATGATACTCATGAATCAAAGCCTTTAGCCTATGCTATAATTCTACACTTTCTCTCTCAACAATTAACAAATACAATATATCTATACCAAAAAATAAATTTTCTAAAAATATAAAACAAAAATAAAATATCAATAATATGTGGAGTCTGAATAAAGAGTAGTCATGGCGACCTCAAATAAGATTCGTATCGAAAATCTACTTCTACATATCATTGTGATCTGAACAATGAGACCTAATATCATAGCTGTAAACATATTTTCGTGTGAAATGTGGGGTCATTGATATGCCAAATCTTTTTGGCGGGAGGAAAACTCTCCGTCAATAATCTCACTTAATTATCAACGCTTGATCTTATTACGAATGCGTCTCTTGTGGCTTATCACCATATTATCTATAAGAAAATACATCACAATACACCCTCATTACTAATATAAAATTATATCTTCTTCAGAAAATTATAACTCCATATTCCATATGATGATTTCCATAATGTATACGTGAATTTAGGCGTAGTACTAAAAAAAGACGAATAATTTACCAAGTTTTGAACAGATATATATAAATAATATTTATTCTTTTTAACATTGTATCTCATTATATAGTTAAAGCGAGGAAATGGCCATTATCGAAGAGAAATTCCAGAGTTTAAACCAATGCGCGGGAGAATATTGTTTTTGATATGATCCGGCTTCAAACTTCCTCTCGGTTACCAGGCCAAGAACGAAAATAATTTCAAGTTGATCCGGGATACTTGCGCCTCTACAATTTAAATAAATAATGAAATTAAAAAAATTATTAAATTCAAAAAATATACTAGTAATAGTATTATGTATATTCACCATACAATAAAATAATTATTAGATACTAATTATATATATACTAAATGATAAAAATACTATATAATAGGATGTGATACCTACTAATTAATAAAATGACAATATATAATATCTTAAATGATATATATATGTAATATATATATATAAAATTAACTAATATATAGTATAATATATATATAATTTCATTATACAATAAAAATAATCGTTAAAATTTGGTATACAGGAAAAATAACATATCATAGATGCCTTATATCAAAAATAAAATTATATATTAGGCCAAGACCTAGATAATCTGGATACACTAAATTTTCAGTTCACGAGCTCATAAGAATGCGGAACCGGAATTAGCCGGAATCACAAAAAAACTTCCGGCCTTTAAACTTGTCTCGAATTTTCGGTAAAGAACATTGGGCCTTTAATTAACTATAAAGAAATGTAAAAAACAAACACAAATTTCCAAAATTTTATATAATTTCTCTATACTTAGGTACTTATCAATTAGTACAACCGCCCATCTTCTAATGAACATATGGAAAACATCATCGAAATGGAATATCAAACTGGAAAAGATCCAAAATATATTTA